>PITA01013428.1:0-57563 GCA_004023965.1 Spilogale gracilis | reverse complement strand
ATCTAGGGAGGGAAATGAAACAACAGAGATTTTGAACACAGAAACAAACTGAGGGACTTGGAGGGAGGGGGGTGGAGGGATGGGAGAGCCTGGTGGTGGGTACTGGGGACACCTAAAGCGGGGAGCACTGGGTGTGGGGAATGGGGAATGAATCTTGAAACACTGGAAAAAAAAATTTAGTAACAATAAAAAAAAAAAAGTTAATAAAAAAAAAAAAAGAAGTCTATTTCTGGGCTTTTTTGTTCCATTGATCTATTTGTCTATTCTCTCACCAATACCATACTATCTTGATGACTGCAGCTATATAGGTAAGTACTGAAGTTCGGTAATGTCAGTCTTCCAAATTTGTTCTACTTCAATATTGTGTTGGCCATTCCACCCTAACTTAATATTGTTGTCATCCAATCTTTCCCTTATGTCTGTCAAACTTCTTGAAATGTGTGGTCTACATCTGCTGCCTCCGTTGATCATTGATTAATTTTGTATCAGTCAGATATAGATTATATCATTATATATGCATATATAATCATTTCTAAGTGAGTACATACTCAAAAAATTTTAAAACTAGCTAGCACTGAAATATTCGTAAGACTGTTTCATACCTTTATTTATAAAAACTTTACCTCCATTCCCTCTTCCATCTTCAACTTATCTATTCCCACTTGACAGAGATAAATATTTTAATTTTTTCAGCTGTTTCTTCTAGAAATTATTTCCATATTATTAAAGTATACCTGTGCTCCCCTTCTTTGATTTATCAACTATTAGTCATTATCTATGTTTGTTATGATAAAGAATAACTTCATTTATACCATGGCCCACATCCTTTCCTCTAGGCTCCAGTTTAGTCATAAAATTTTAAAAATCTAACTAATAAACTGTATTCATGTCTTTCTTAACTTTCTATCCTACTGGACAACCAAGTCATCTTCTAGCCAATCACTCTCTCTTTGCAATATATCTTGAACCCAGCTGTTTCTTGCTAATTACACCTGCTACTATCCAAGTCCAGAATATTTTATCTCTTATATAGACTGTTATAATAGATTCCTAACTATTTTTCTTGTTTCCAGTCTTGGCTCTCTAAAATCTGTTCTACACACAATAGCTAAGAGTGATATAACTAATATCAGTTCTCCTGAACTCTTATCTCCAAAGATATTTGATCTGTTGGCATGCTTAAAGTCTTCCCCACATCTCCCAAAGACTTACATAGTATGAACTTTGGCCAGGATCTCATGCCATCCTCCCCACTGATCACTGAATTCTCATTCTACTGACTTTCTTGATATTTATCAAACACACTAAGAATGCTTGCCACTCAGAGCCATTGTACTTGCTGTTCCCTCAGCCTGGAATGCCCTTGCTCCATATATTTGAGTATTTCATTTAGGTCTCTCTCACTGTACTTAGGTCTCATTTGAAAGGTCTTTCATTTGAAAGTCATCTCATTAGAGAGACATTCTTTAACAGCCTTCTCTACAAAAACTATCTCCTCCCTTTCAAAAACTGAATTCTCTTACTTAGAACTTAAACTATTATGGGATCGGGGCAGTGTTGGGTTTTATCACTGCCAGTCTTTAACACTCAAAATAGTGTCTGGCTCCAAAGGGTGCTCAATATTTGTAGAATTAATGAGTACATAGACTATTACTACAGAGAGCACATAGGTGTTTCAGTAATGTTATAGATATAGCATCCTTGAAGTCTTGAACTATAGGGGGTCATCATTCTACAGAATATAAAAACAAGAAAACTTGGTGGGCGTCCTTAATTCTTAAGAATTATAAACCTTTTAAAGTGTGCCCCTTCTAAAAGGATTGTGAGTGGTTTCCATCTAGTTAGAAACTCAGAATTAGTATGACTTACTTCAATCAGGGATTTTTTTTTTTTCATTTTAGGTATTTCAGAAACCTCTTCTTTGCCTATGATATTCAATTTTGGGATGCACTATGTAGAAATATTTCTTTTCCTACTGTGAAATAGTCCACCATATTGATACATTGTAACCTTATTTACAGTCACCCATGCTTAGCCCTTAATTTATCTCATTTTATACGGTCTCCTATAGAAAGCCATGATATTAACTATCACTGACTCCAAAATCTTCACATTTATCTTGCTCATTGATAGCCTCTATCTGGATATGCCACAAAAATGTTAAATGGGATGGGAAATGTGTTCTTATTCTCCTGTATTTCTCATCTAAGAAGATGAAGAGTAGTACCAGATCTCCTCTTATCATGTAATCTATGGATGCAATTAGTTAGCAGGTTTTATATATTATGGCTCGGGAGATCTGTCTGCTTTTCTGTGTTCCCAGTAAGAACTTCTGTTCTTCATTACTACTCTATGGCACATAGATATAACCTCCCTGACTTAGACTAACATTCCTCAAAGCTATTCTTTATATCCAAGATAAATACACACCTGGGCATGCTTCATGTACTTCCAAGAATCCCAGAGTCTTCAGGAGAAAGGTCAACTAAAGAGACTCACATCATGCCATACATTGTTAGACACTGTGTGTATCTACCCCCCCCCCCAGCCTCCTGCCACTGTCCTATGTGGATTCTTTGCACCTACTATTCTGAATGCTGTTTGCCAAGTACACCATGGTGTTTCTTTCACATACTGTTCCCTCTACTTCAAATTTTCTTGGCCATAGTCTCCATTTACTTTAGGTTCACTTGTCCTTTAAGACTCAGCACAAGCATTTTCTTTGCTAGGAATCTCTCTCTGAATTTCCTGTGTGATTTATATCCCTCTCTTTAATGCTCCTATGACACTGTGTACAGATCTCTTTCATAGTTTCATCATGCTGTACTATCTTGCTGCATTATTGTTCTTATTATTTGTCTCTCTCTACTGTCTTATTTGTGTATATTGCCAATTAAACTCTAAAGGTCAAAGATGATGTTTTGATCATTGTTATATCCATACTATCTAGCCTGACAATTTTCATTGATCATGCATGGAAAGAAGAAAGAAAGAAAGAAAGAAAGAAAGAAAGAAAGAAAGAAAGAAAGAAAGAAAGAAAGAAAGAAAGACTGCTTTACTACTTAGAACTAGAAGAAATTTCCAGAGCCAAATGAAAACAAGCTGCATCATCAGGATGTGGTGGGTAAATATTACATGCTGTTACATGTAATGTAGACTTGCACAAGCAGAAGTAGGGGCATGAAAATTTTTCTGTTTAGGCTTTTAAGCAAAAAGTAAGCATTATTTGAGTTGTACAACTGAAGTCCTGCTGTGTGTATGTGTGTGTGTATGTATGTTGGGATGGGAGATGGAGGCATTGCATAGCAAATATGACCTCTGGGGACTTGTTTCAACTCTGTTGTCTCATTAATTCCTTTTCTACAGTCATTTGAATCGACTCTTGCTATTGTCGTTAATTTGGATGTGTATATAATGTATATGTGTATATATGACATGTATACATATGATTCATTAAATAAGGAGATAGATGGATCTTAGTGTTAATATAATTACCAAATTAGCAATGCCTAAAAGTTGTATTAAAGCCATAGATCGAAGGATGAAAAGTCAATACACTTGTAGTTCCTCTGATGGTACTTAAAATTAATGAGTTATTGTATCTTCTTCCTGTAACTGAGATTTGAAGAGTGATTTGACTTGAGGCATGCCCTGACAGTTTCTTTTATTCCCTGCCATTTGACCCATATACTTCCTTGGAAACATCGTTTGTGTAAATTTGTTTCTAATTAGGGACTGAAAATTGTTGTTCAGTTGAACACTAACCTAACACAAGAAACGAGAAAAACTATTTAACAGATTAGAATTTACTATAGCAAGGCGCCAATTGTTGAATAACTCCGGTGTCCTTCACCTCAAAGACCTTGTGCAGAAGACCATTCCAAACATTTATTACTTGCAGAATGAAAAAGTACTTCCTTATGTCTATGCTGAATGTATTTTCCCTTAGCTTTCATTAAATCCTCTTTGTGCTATATAAGCTGAAAGAAAGTAACCTACATCATCTACATTTTCAATTCTGGGCACTTTAATTATGTCTTATGTGTCATTTCCATAGCAGGAAGGGTCTGTTACACGAATCCTTGTGATTCATTGTTTTCTAGCTATTGTTTTATCTAGCTTTCAGCCTCTTTCCTTTCTTTTCTATTAGATTTAATTTCATTTTAAGAAAAAAATGACTGTATGGATGTAGATATGCACCCTCAAAATCATTTACTACAAATTCTGTAGCATTTAAGTAGAATTACACTTGTAGGATGGATATGTCTTGACAAAAGAAAACAAAAGCAACAGCTCTGAGAGTTGATGATAAAAATGTTTTCTCTCTGGCCAGCATGTGATTAAGCACAATAGCATATAACAGCTTTTTAAGATTTTTGACATTAGGGACCACCTCTTTTATGTGCTCTGAATTGTTACTGGCACCCCACAGTGTTTAATAAATATTAATACTGCTAAGTTTAATAATAAATGAAAAAGGAAAAACTGATTTCAAGAAAATCCTGTGGTGGATACATGTTGAAAGATATGATTCATTGTTTCCAAAGATAATCTTCTTTTATTTCAGACATAATCTTAAAGATTTAAAATTTTATCTGTTTCATTTCAAAATAATATAAAGATGACTTGTAGCCAGCTTCTTCATTTAATGCAGAGTAAAATTTCATTTTTAGATCAAACAGAAACAGAGGGACATAAACCAAAATTGTAGACCAATTCATGATGCACAATTGTATATGCAGAATTAAGGCCAGATGGGGCTATAAAACTAGCCCCTAAATCTCAACACATAATTCCATATGTTTCAGCAGAATACCATGGAATACCAATCAGGAAATAGGTAGACATTGAAACTATTCTTCTGCAGTGTCTTACCACTCTTTGCTCTCCATCCAGTCGACCACACATACCTGCCTTGAAATTAACCATCCTAGTTTGAAGCATGCAAAGGAAAATGAATATGACTCGATGCACCAGAGGGAAAGGAGTGGGGGTAGAAGTTGTGCAAAGGCAGTTTTTACTCACTCAAGTGTTGAATATGGAAATTAGAAGCGGTTCCCCCAAAATAGAGTCCAGTCCATCTTGTTGAATTTAATGAATCCAAGAAATATGTTTTATATCTTAGAATTACTTATTCATAAAAATGGAAAGGACTTTAAGCCATAAGATTTATCTTCTAGCAGTTGGGGTGGAGTTGGGCTTTAGTACAATAAATAGTTGAGTCAAGTGGACTTTTTCAATAAAAAGGAGAGTATATAAATAAGTCAAATAACAGGTCTGTTTTTCCTCATACTCTACCCCTCCCCCCGAAAACTGTTTCATAGAAAATGAAACTTCATTTTTCAATTATTTTATCAAATCAATTATTTTATCAACTTTCTCATCACCTGTTTTAAGAGCTGTACTTAGAATTAGTAACTGCTTCACTGAGAAAACACATATTATCACAGAGACTAATAATCCATATGTATTTTTAGAGATTTTATTTATTTATTTTAGAGAAAGAGAAAGAGAGAACATGAGCAGAGGGGACAGGCATAGGGAGAGGGAAAAGCATATTCTCCTCTGAGCAGGGAGCCTGATGCGGGACTCAGTCCCAGGACCTTAGGATCATGACCTGAGCAGAAGGCAGATGCTTAATCAATAGAGCCACCCAGGCACCCTTAACCCATATATTTTTAAATAAGAACAGAGCAGAATCTTTACCCTCAGATTTATATATATATACACAAACAATGGGGTAAAGAATGTAAAGGAAACATACAGAAAATAAATAAAAAGGAGAATATTTATTTATTCCATTTTAAGCAAGAATGTAGAAAATTTACAAACATGATATAGTGGAATAACAACTCCAAATCTTTTTTTTTTTTTTTTAATCAGCTCCTACCCTAAAAATTTGGGCTTGAAAATATTTGAGCTGTGGAATTTTTTTTTTCCACAGTATTTCTTGTAGCATATATAGGACCAGGTATGGGTTAAGTAGACTCAAGATTATACTTGAACTTTTCAATTCCTAAAGTATTCTTGGATGTTTCAATTTTGACTTGAAAGAGGTCAGATTACCTAGTGGAAAATCCCAAATAGTGTCAAAGTGCATTATGGCAACTGATGTTAACATTAAGCAGGCTTGAAAGTTCTTGCCAGAAATGACACTACAGTTCAAGACCACACTGACTGGTTAGAACTAGGCATCACTCTGGAACGCATTGCTTGTCAAAGATGAAATATTTTGACATGCTTGCATGCCTCAAGTGTAACTTTCACGTGGATCACAAATTGGGAGACTAGCAGCCATGGCTACTAAAAAATGCTCAGCTTACTCCTTTTTCAACTGAATTTGAGACTAAAGTGGCAATTCAGGATACACACTTACATTCCCAACAAATCTAGTGTGGTTGGCTCTTAGCAGAAGAGAAAACTGTGACCTTGGGACAGGTACCAAAGCAGTGTCTTCAAAGTATAACCTGAAGATCAAGCTTTTGTTGTAATAAGACTAAATCCTCATATTTCACTTTTTTAAAGTCAGAACTTTGTTTTAAGATTTAGATTTTTTCCATTGAGTAAATATGCCACTAGGAAATATGATAAAGTAAGTTTTTAGTATTATCAGAATGCAGTCCTTTAGTAAGTACAGGGATAAATATATTGTGCCTACTAGCATCAAGGAAAGGGGGCTTAAGAATGAGAAAGAGATAGAAAGAGGGTAAAGAAACTTACCCTGATTTACAGCTTTGCCAAGAGCTGTCCTGGATGGTAGGCACAGATAGCCTGAGGCATCAAAAACCAAAGAACACAGAGGGAAAAAAAAGGCAGAAAAATTGAGTGTAAAGTTTAATATAGGTCTTTTCTTCCTCTCTGTCATTATATAATAGCATTATATAATGATTTTCTAAAGATACTGAAAAAAAAATAAAATCACCATAACAATAAAAAGTTTAGGAAACAGAATGGGAATCACTTCTACTACTCTTACAAAGCAATTTTCTTTTTTTTTTGCATTTTTCTTTATATTTATTTTTACAAGCATAGAATGTTCAAGTTACTCACAATATGATCTTTTTAAAAAAGATTTTATTTATTTATTTGACAGATCACAAATAGGCAGAGAAGAAGGTAGAGAAAGAGTGGGAAGCAGGCTCCTTGCTGAGCAGAGAGCCCGATGTGGGGCTCCATCCCAGGATCCTGAGATCATGACCTGAACTGAAGGCAGAAGATTAACCCTCTGAGCCACCCAGGCACCCCCTTGCAATATGATATTTACAATTTTTAATAAGTTTTCACTCAAAGTGATACAACTATTATACATGTTTTCACTTCATCTTCAAACTTTCTAATGGTTGCAAAATATTTTGTCATCATGTTAAACCAATCATTCATTTATTCAACAATATCTAATACTGCATTCTAGGCATTGGTCTAGGAATTGGACATACAGCAGAGAATGTAAGTTCCAAAATGCTGTTCTCATACAACTTATATTTTTGCGCAATAAATAAATAATAAGACGATACGTAGCAATGAATGTTTTGAAGAGGAAAAAAATACAAATCAGGAAAAAGGGGACAGAAAACTATCAAATGGGAGACTGTATCAGATAAAATGGTCAGGAATATTTCTCAGGTGGACACATTTAAAGAAAGATGTGGTAGAGGATGAGAATGAATCATGAAAATTTCTTGGGAACAAGTATTAGCCAAACAAAAGAGAAAATGCAAAAGCCTTGAGTTGTAATCCTGCTTAAAGTTTGGAGAAACCTCAGAGAAGCCCGCCCAAGAGGAATGTATTTCAAATGAAAGAGAGGTGTAAAATGAGGTCAGAGTCAGTAAGAGACCAAACTGTATAGTCTGGAGCTAAGGACATAATAAGGACTTTGTATTTATTAGTGTTGCAATCTTTGGAAGTTTGAAGGTAGAGGTCACCTGACCTACATGTAGGTCTGTTCTGCAGAAGGTTGGCCACAGAGACTGAGACAAGAAAGCACACTGGAGGAGCCATTAGACAACTCATACAAATATCATGAATGAGAAAATCAGCAGCAGGATAATGCTGGCTTGAAGGAGGATTAAAGGGATAGGAGTTATGTAGGAGTAGAGAAAAGATGCTGGAATAGGATCTCGAGGTTAGATACCAAACTCATTAATGACCTATAAGTCAATAAAATCATAACTATTTGGTAGGACATAACTTGGTAAGACAAAAATCTTCAGGTTAATATATACTGTAACAGAATATGAGCCTTTAATAAGCAACATGTGTGAATTACATGCAGGCATGTTCAGCAGTTCTCCCAGGTTACATTGAAAGGACAAGGTGTTCTCCCTTTGTCTTATTACCAAGTTGCATGTATTTTATTTTTGTAAAAGCAGAGATAGTAAGCTCTAGAAGAGGGACAAATTGTAAGGGATAGTCAGTCATTTATTTACTCGTTGTTAAATATTTGATTTATGTATAATATTTTAAATACTAGAGTTTTTGTTATCTTTTTTGGAAGGGATATATCCTTAAAATGAATTTCCAAGAAAGGAAATAGTGGATCCTTATATAATTATGTTTTTTAATACCAAGAATATTTGGATTTATTACCAATACATTATTCCAATTAGTTTTTTTTTAATCTAGCCCAGTGAGTTCACTTATTACATATCTGTGATATGTTTTTTAGTGCTACTATATTTTCTTACCTTGTTACCTCATTTTCTAGATTTCATCTGTCTATAAAAGTTGAACTTGGTTTGTGTGTGTGGTGGGGGTGGTGGTGGGTGAGATCAGTAGATCAGCAAAACTACTTCTAATCAAAAGACTTACTTAAAACTTTTACATCATTTTATTTAACCCAGAGCTAAAAAGCAGTTTTAAGAACAGTATTATAAAATTTGTATCCTGTTTTAGTCACGACGAGAATTGAAAGGGATTACAATATACAGTTACTGCTTTTGAAGAAGCTACAACTTGCTTTATCATATATGACTTGTGAATGTGATTTGTCATATTAATAGGATTTGACAGAAGCATAGTGTGGGATAGGTATAAGAACATGGATATTGAAGATAGTTTTATTATCTAGTAGATGTGTTTCTCAAATCTCTAATTCTTAGTTTTATTGCCTATAAAATGGAGATAATCTTATTGTAAGGACATTGTAAAAGTTAAATATATATTCACTATCATTATCCACTCTATCTGTCAACATTTAAACTTATCCCACAAAGTTTTATGTGACTGAATAATATTGATAATATAATTATAATAGAGTTTGACCCATAATAAACAAATGGAATCACTACTATTTGTAGTTCCTCAAACATGTGATGCTGAATCAGATCTTGGAAGGATTTTTTTGTCTTTGTTTTTGCTTTTTTAAGATTCATTTATTTGAGAGAAAGAGAGTGAGCAGTGAGGAGAGGCAGAGGGAAAGAATCTTCAAACAGACTCCTCAGCGAACACTGAGCTCATGACCTGAGCTGAAAGCAAGAGTCAGATGCTCAGTTGTGTGAGCCATCCAGGTGCTCCTCAGATCTTTGGGTTTTTACCCTTGTTCCCTGTGACTACATTTTCCTTCACTCTCTCCACTTCCATTTCCACTGAATCTCCCATTTTTTATGATTCATCTCAGTTGTCTTCTCTATGAAGCCTTCCTGGATCCACCAGGGTGAGGCTTCCTCATTGCAGCATAGCTCTAATGCTTCCTCGGCACCTGACACACACTTGGCTTAAAGATGATTATCAATCATTGCTTCAGTCAAACACAAGAATCTAAAACTAACAGGTTCTACAGTTAGAAGAATACCTATAAATATGAACAAAGAATTTGGAAGCCACATCGTACGAACCAGCATGCAAGAAACTAGATAACAGTGAACATTAACTGGCCATCTAACTCATGCTGTACAAAATAGAGCTTGAGCCTCGCATCTGCCATGAAAAAACACTCACTGCTTCTTGAGTAGGTTTCTGAATATAATCTTAATGTCATGTTCAACAGCCAATGACAAGACAGGACCACCCACAACAAAGCTATGGAATACAGCCAGTCTACCAACCTTGCTGGAATACTGTCAACAATTCAGGGCTGCTGGAACGCACATGTAAATATACCTAAACAGGAAACAGGTGTGTCTCAAACTGGGAAAAACAAAGACCAAATAAAGGCTAAAAAGACACACCAAAGGCCTTTGAGCAGTATCATTTTGAATGACTACAAATCAGTAATTACTGTCTAAGCAAAGAAACACCTATTTGTAAACCAGAGATATAGGGGATTTTTTTTCAGGGGAGGGGTGGTCACCTGCAAGCAAAAAGACGAAAACACAAGAGGTATGACCCTATCCCCAGAGGGAGAAAATACTATTGTTTTTATGTAAGAAGGACAACTTTCCATGCTGTTCATAACTCTGGGTGACCTATTTATAAAATGTATACCAAGGACTTGTGTATTGCAAATGTCCTGATGAACTTGGATAATTTTAATGGTAATTGTGTTCCTGCCCTTGGATGTCCAGTAAAAGTGGTTTCCTGTAGTTCGTAGAGAGGATGATGTCAGGATTAGATGTCTACAAAAAAAAAAAAAATCTGTGTTCACTGAGTTATAGAATCTGGGTAGGCAGATGTAAAAATGTGAATCTCCAGATGACACTGATAATAGGCACATGAGCAAGTATTGTACTGAAGTTACTGGAAAGATTAATCAGGGAATAAACCATATGGTGGTAAACTTGAAAAATAAGATTCCAGGAACACCTGGGGGCTCAGTCAGTTAAGCATCTGACTCTTGGTTTCGGTTTAGATAATGATCTCAGGATTTGAGATCGAATCCTGAGTCGGGCTTCACGCTGGGTGGAGATTTTCTTAAGATTGCTTAAGATTCTCTCTCTCCCTCTGCTCCTCCCCTAAAAAAACAAGATTCCAGGGAAGAGGTGAAGAAAATTAAGAAGAGGGCGCCTGGGTTGCTCAGTGGGTTAAAGCCTCCATCTTTGGCTCAGGTCATGATCTCAGGGTCCTGGGACTGAGGCCCACCTCAGGCTCTCTGCTCGTTGGGGAGCCTGTTTCCTCTGCTCTCTCTGCCTTCTTGTGATCTCTCTCTCTGTCAAATAAATAAATAAAATCTTTTTTTTTTAAAAAAAGAAAGAAAAGTAAGAAGACTACATTGAGATATTAAGGTAATAGAGTGCTCAGAAATTAAGGAGTGGGTAGATGGATCAGGTTTTAGATTTGACCTCAGGAGAAAAACAGAGTGAGTAACTAAAAAGAAAGGACAAGAAAAGATTGTGGTAAACAGAAGAAAATGCATTCAGTTTTGTGCAGATGGGAGGATAAAAGGGCAGGTGTCCAATATAGAGCAAATATGTAGTTTGGGGTTTTCAGTTAGTGACATAAGCCAGTAATATCTCTGATTAGAAAGGATCATAAGATATATCCTTAGAATGAATCTAAGTAGAATTGTAAAAATAGTTTCATGATTGGCCTGCTGGCTGGATGTAGAAAATTATGTACCATCTATCCAAATCCTAGGAATAGAAACTTGGCCTCAATCTCTGGTTTTGTTTGCTAACTGTTTGTTATTCTTTTAAACATTACTGTCCACATCTACAACCCTAGAGGTGGCTGCAAGTAGATGATGCCCCTTACCATGTCTGGGAGTTTGGAAAAGGATATAAAGCTGTTTCCTATAATATCCAGCATAATAGGCTTGTTTTACCCTAAGCTTCTTTGGGTCAAGTTAATCGAATAGAAGAACTAAGCTTGAAAAAGGAAAGAAGCTGTAAGACCACCAGCCTGAGAACAATGAGGAAGGAGTAAGCATACAAGAACAAAATGAAGTCAGCAGAGGGCATATCAGTTGTTACTGGTAGCCTTTTGAATGATGAGGAATTGGGCTATCTAGTGTCACTGTCACCATCACATGCCACTAAAGTATTAATGTTAGTGGCAGGGAAAGCACAGGAGGTTAATACTGAAGCTAGTTATTTCCTTTTAGATGGTGAACATCTCCAGCTGATTCCAGCCATCCCTGCCTCTGGTTATATCAAGAGTTATCTAAAAGGGGTGCACAAAATGCAGCTTTTAAAAGGGCATCTGTGGAAGCAAAAGCCCATCCAAAAAGCATCAGAACATAAACAAAAGCTCAGATTAATGTAGCTACTAAATAATTTATTTGAAGAATGGTAGAGAAAATTTAATAGATGAATTAAACTAAGAATATTTAAGCTCACAGGCAGAAAAAATTATCTTTGTAAAAGGAACACTTTTTTTAATGTTAAGGATTTTCTATTTAGATATTATGGGCAAACTGTTCGACTTTGACAGAAATGGAAGGTGCTCTTGGAGGTGTGGAAGGGTGTGGTTCTGATTAGTCCAGCTGCCCCTAGGCCACCTGCTCTTCACCTTGGCTTGGCAGAGTTCATGGTGTTTTTATGACAGACAGAGATTTATTTCTGCTGAAAAAGTTCCAAAGCACTTATGTCTTTCAGATATTTTGAGGTGAAATCTCATGCCCTCGCAGGAAGAGTGCACACTCAAGGTCGGGGGTTGTTTAGTGGGAATGCACAGAATTTCTTTTAAAAATTGAGGAATAAAAAGCATTTACAGTGGTGCTTCTTTATTTAAAAGAAACCAAGAGTTTTGAAGATGGCTGGATTAAAGAAAAGCTGTGATATACTAATGCCCTTGAGGTCTTTAGCCCCTCTTTTTTTTCTTGGAGTTCAGAATAGATCACAAAATTGCGGATATGCTTTGCTCATATTCTTAATCTCTAACTCACTAAGAACTAATTCTTCATAAATGTTTTAAGTTGACACATCACTAAAATGTATCACACAACTTGAATCCTTTATTTATTTATTTGACAGAGAGAAACACAGGGAGAGAGAGGGAACAAAAGCAAGGGGAGTGAGAGAGGGAGAAGCAGGGTTCCTGCTAGCAGGGAGCCTGATGCGGGGCTCTATCCCGGGACTCCAGGATCATGACCTGAGCTGAAGACAGTCGCTTAACCCCTGAGCCACCCAGACGCCCCATAACTTGAATTCTTAATACCAATTTCTTTCTTAATTTGTGGCAGAAAAACTTTCAAAATATATTTTAAAAAGTAATTCATTAACAAATCACATTCAGTCGTTCATCTGAAGAAGTGATATTTGGATAATATTGAAGACTGGTTTCAAACACAGGCAAAGATAATGATCATGAGGCCTGTGCACACGTCAGCACATGAGGAGGACGAGGTTACTTTGCCTTGGTAGCTGTCCAATCTTTACAGATTTACGTGGGATTAAAAATCCAGAGAAGCTACCTTTATAGCCCATCAGTGAAACATTTCAAGTACAAATGAAAATTCTGCATCTATGACTTATTATTTTTTCTACAAATATTTCCAATTATTCGATTACAAAAGTAGGAGCTTGTTACACGTAAGACCAGTGCACATTTGCCAGGCTCCTTGCAGCCTGAAATCGTGGAATTTGGAGAGTCTTTAGTTTGAAAGACTCCTAATGGCTCACAGCTGAGTTACAGCATGACTAGTGGTAGAGCCACATTTCCTATCCCTCAGATATGTTTAGCTCCCACTCCCATAAATGTATCCAGGAGAAGTGCTTCTGAGAGTTCCACTGCCTTATTTAACTAATTTCCTATGCCATTCCTAGAACCAGCACTTGGAGGTGAAGTGCCCTTGGGCATTTCAACAATCCCAGTGCCAAAGGTTGTTGGACTGGTTCAGAGTTAAAGTCTAAAAGCATTTTACATAAGCACGAACCTACTGACTTTCTCCTGTTCCAAGGTAGCTGCATTGGTAACTGTAAGTGAAGTACATATGTTTCCCTTTTGGACCACTGTTGGACAGATTCCCAAGGCCTATTTGATAATTACACAAAACCAACCAGAGGACTCAGCCAAAGGGGGTTTGCCTTTTACCTTCCAGGGTTGTAGGCTAAGCTCTAAACCCCTGGAGATTTACAGACAATGATCTCATCCAAGTTCCTTGAAATCATTCGTGATTGACTAAATTCACAGCTTTGATTTGATGTGTTTAATCAACAAAATGTTTGAGTGCTTATCAAAACCTTATCTAAACCTACATATCTAGGGTTATAAATTTAGTATCCACAGGGTCCCTTGCATTCTTTCCTGTGGGACTGGAGACTGACAAAACAGACTTTTATAGCGTGTCAGGGCTTTTTGTGCTGACAGATATGAGAAAAACCACTGGCAAGCAGAAAAAAAAAAAAGTCAAATATTTTCACACTTAAATAATGTATTTCTTTTTAAAAATTGGTTTAGATATTTGGAGTCCATGATTACTTTTTAGGTCTAATTTGCCCATATTTAACAGACACTTGCCTGTAACCGCAATTACTATTCCTTTTAGTGGTCTTAGATCAAAGATGACCAAATGCAGAATTCTGTTTTTATGTCAGAATCTGCTCCTCATTAGGCATTCATGATCCCGTTCTAATCTCATTCTCAGCACCCTTCAGCAACGAGCCCAAGCGGGGTAAAAATTTCCATTTAGCTTACATATGCACTGCTTAACCACAAAATTTAAAATAAAAGTCCTCTCCTCTTAAAGTAGAACATATAAAACAATGTCTCACTGGATGAGGAAAAAAAGCATGAAAATAGTATGTCCCTTAGAGTTTTATAAAGAAGATCAACTCACACTCTTTTTCACTTTGTTTTTGTTTTTAGAACAGTATATAATAAAGGGCAGCAGGGTGGCTCAGTCGGTTAAGCGTCTGCCTTCAGCTCAGGTCATGATCCCATGGTCCTGGGATAGAGCCCAGTGTCAGGTTCCCTGCTCAGTGGGAAGCCCACTTCTTCTTCTCACTTTACCCCTCCACCCCTCCTTGAGCTCTTTCTTGCTCTTTATCAAATAAATACATAAAAATCTTAAAAAAAGAAGGATATATGAATCCAATTTAATTATTATTCGGCATCAATAATCAATTCACAGCTAGTCTTATTTCATGTATTACAATGTCCAACTTCCCACAATTTTTCTTGTTATTTTTTATTCCGCACCATTTTCTCCCACCCCCTCCCTGACCACCAGTCTGTTCTTTGTATCTATAACCTTGTTTTGTGTTATGTTTGTTTGTTTCTTTAGATTCCACAAACAAGAAAGATCTTATGATATTTGTCTTTTTCTGTCTGACTTATTTCACTTAGAATGATTCCCCAGAGTTCCATCCGTTTATGTTGTTAAAAATTGTAAGATTTCATTCTTTTTTATGACTAAATAATATTCTGTCATACACATATACTTCAGTTTCCTTATCCATTCACCCTTCGATTGACACATAGGTTGTTTCTGTCTTGATTATTGTAAATAATTCTTCAGTGAGCATAGGATTTCAGATATCTATAAGAGTGTTTTTGTTTTCTACAAAACTGAAATAGCTAGATCATAAGGTAGTTCTGTTTTTAATTTTCTGAGGAGTCTCCATACTGTTTTTCTATAGTGGTTGCACCAATTTATATTCCCACCCACAGGGCACAAGAGTTCCTTTACCTCTACATCCTCACCAACACGTGGTTTTTCTAGTCTTTTGATCATAGCCATTCTAACAGGTATGTGTGTTATCTCCTGATATGATTTCCATTTCCCTGATAATTAACAATGTTGAGCATCTTTTCATGTACTTGTTGACTGTCAGTTGACTTTTTAAAAATAATATCTTTATAAAAATCAGTGGATGTCATTCCAAAACTTCCTGCTTAGTTTTTTTTTTTAATGTTGGAGCATTTATGCCAAAGATATGATATTATTTCATAAATATTTGTCTCCTGATAGTATTAATAAAGATATGGTATCTTAGTTTGTGCTACTATAACAAAGTGATATAGACTGGAAGGCTTATAAGCAACAGAAATTTCATTTCTTACAGTTCTAGAATTCTGAGATCAGAATGCCAGCATTGGCAGGTTATGGTGACAGCCTACTTCCAGATTTGTTGTATATTGCCCACCTCTTGTAACTTCCCATGGCAAGCATTCTTGTAACATATATAAAGGCACTAATTCCATTCATTAGGGTCCCACTTTATCTAATCCTAATTATTCTCCCAAAGTCCCATTTCCTATTACTGTCACATGAGGTGTAGGGGGATAGGTTTCAACATGTAAGTTCTGTGGGAGCACAAACATTCAGTCTATACCATGGCAAATTGAATTAAACAGTAAGATATCTAGAATAGCTCAAATATCAGGAAGTATAAATACCTATATCTGGAGCATGAAAGACAATTTTGTTCCTCAACAAAGTAGGTTTAGAGGGACCATACCTCACATAATAAAGGCTACCTGTGAAAAACCTACAGCTAATATCAGCCTCAAAGGGGAAAAACTGTTTTCCTCGACAGTCAGGAACAAGACAGGGATGTCCACTGTCACTACTTTTATTCAACATAGTACTAGAAGTCCTAACCACAGCAATCATAACAAAAAACAAATAAAAGATATCCAGATCAGTAAGAAAGAAGTAGAACTTTCACTATTTGCAGATGACATGATATTCTATATATAGAAAACCTGAAAGGCTCCATCAAAAAACTTCCAACCAAAGAAGTGAAAGACTTGTACTGTGAAAACTGTGAGACACTGATGAAAAAAATTGAAGACAACATGAAGAAATGGAAAGACATTCCATGCTTAAGGATTGGAAAAACAAATATTGTTAAAATGTCTATACCAGCCAAAGCAATCTACACATTAAATGTAATCCTTATCAAAATACCAACAGCATTTTCCACAGAGCTACAAAATCCTACAATTTGTATGGAATCACCAAAAGACCGTAAGCAGCCAAAATAACTTCAAAAAGAAAAACAAAGGTGGAGGCATCACAATTCCTGACTTCAAGATATATTATAAAACTGTAGTGATCCAAACAGTAAAGTGGTAGCACAAAAATAGACACATAGATCATTGGAACAGACAAGAAAGCCCAGAAATAAAACCACAACTATATGGTCAATTAATCTTCAACAAAGCAGGAAAGAATTTCCAATGGAAAAAACACAGTCTTTTCAACAAATGCTGTTGGGAAAACTCGACAGCAACATGCAAAAGAACAAAATTAAACCACTTTCTTACACCATACAAAAATAAATTCAAAATGGGTTAAATTGCTAAATGTGAGACCTAAAAAAGTCAAAATCCTAGAGGAGAACACAGACAGTAACCTCTTTGACATCAGCCATAGCCAACTTCTTACCAGATATGTCTCCTGAGGCAAGAGAAACAAAAGCAAAAATAAAGTATTGGTATTTCATCAAAATAAAAAGCTTCTGGACAGTGAAAGAAATAATCAAAAAAACTAAAAGGTAATGAATGGGAGAAGATATTTGCAAATGGCCTATCTAATAAAGGGTAAATATCTGAAATATATAAAGTACTTCTAAAACTCAACACCCAAAGATAAATGAACTGATGGGCAGAAGTGTAAAAACTTCTTACTAGGCTCATTGCTAGAAAAGGGAAACAAAAGGAAAAATGAACTATTGGGACTTTACCAAGATAAATAACTTCACAGCAAAGGGAACAACAAAACTAAAAGGCAGACTATGGAATGGGAGAAGATAATGGCAAATGACATATATGATAAAGGGTTAGTATCTAAAATCTATAAAGAACTTATCAAACGCAACACCCAAAAAGCTAATAATCAAGCTAAGGAATGGGCAGAAGACATGAATAGACACTTTTCCAAAGAAGACATCCAGACGTCTAACAGACACATGAAAAGATGCTCAATATTACTCATCAACAGAGAAATTCAAATCAAAACCATGATGAGATACCAACTCACACCTGTCAGAATGGCTAAAATTAACAACAAGGAAACAACTGGTGCTGCCACTGTGGAAAACAGTATGGAGGTTCCTCAAAATGTCAAAAATAGAACTACCCTATGATCAGGAGTTGCATTAATAGGTATTTACCCAAATAATATAAAAACATTAATTCAAAGGGATACATGCACCCCAAAATTTATAGCAGTGTTATCTACAGTAGTCAAATTATGGAAGGAGCCCATGCCCATCGATTGATGAATGGATAAAGATGTGGCATATATATATTACAGTGGGTTTATTAGCCATATGAAAGAATGAACTCTTGCAATTTTCAAAATCATGGATGGAGCTAGAGTATTATGCTAAGTGAAATAAGTCAGTCAGAAAAAGACAAATACACATGCCATGATTTCACTCATGTAGAATTTAAGAAACAACAACAACAAATGAACAAAGGTGAAAAGAGAGAGAGAGAGAAAGCAAGAAACATATTCTTAAGTATAGATAACAATGATTACCAGAGGGGAGGTAGGTGGGGAATGGGATGGTTAAAATAGGTGATGGGGATTAAGGAGCATGCTTGTTGTGATGAGCACCAGGTGTTGTATAGAAGTGTTGAACCACTGTATTGTACACAAACCTGAAACTAATAGTACATGGCATGTTAACGAACTGGAATTTAAATAAAAATTTTAAAACAATTAAAAAAAGACAATTTTGTTTTAGTTATAAAAAATAGGCGAAATTGTGGATTTGGCAAAATAAAAAACACATTTGCACACCTACGCTATCACATGAACACACACACACAAAACTTAAAACTTAAATATTTGTCTTCCAGTTCAAAGGAATGCAAGTTAATTTTATACTTTATAACATAACAATAATAATAATAATAACCAATACTTATGGAGTGCTTGCTGTCTACTAGATGGTGCCTTAAGAATCGTAGGTAATATCATCTCTGTTGTTCAGATGAGGAAGCTGAGACACAGAGCTGATAAAGATTGTGGAACAAGGAGACCAACTCAAGAGTTATGGCACCAACTCTTTACTACTAAGCACACTGCCTCTGTTCAGTTTCAGGACCCTTTTATAAGTGGTGTTCATAAACACGACCAGATGGCACTATGAAGTCACAAAGTACATCCTGAATCAGAGGATAAGTTATATTTAATATGCTTTCAACATCATAGTTGATGTGTTTCAGGTTTTAAATTGTCTCCCGGTAAACCAGATTATTAGTCACATTTTATTAGATTTATAATAGAAAATGTCTACATTCAGCCTCTATGCTGATGTTTTACATGTTTCTTATCAAGGACAAAAGTATGTATGCCCTTGAAAATTTAAAGACTAGAAAAGGAATTCATAGCTTATCTTAGCATTTCTTCACATGGAGAGTAGGTGATCAGCATATTTTCCTATTGCTCATCTGTGGCTATGAAGTTTATCTTGGGAAAATACATTTAATCTGACAATTTAGTAGAGATGTTAATATGACACTAGGTTTATCTTGGCAGGTTCAGTTTGGATGCAGTTCAACATATATTGACATCCAGCTTCTACTGAGGAGCGAGATATGTGTATTTTTCTTAACCAAGAAATAAAGATACATGTTGGTTAGGGAGGCAAATAATTGGCCCTTCCTTTTCCTATGCCTGTAGTGTCTTCCTCAGACATTCTGCATAACCTCAGAATTCTTATAAATAAAATTTTATAAGCACCTTTTGCCAATAAAGTACATTTGGTAAAAAACAAACAAACAAAAAAAACCCATAAAAAACAAAAAAAACAACCAAAATGTATTTGCCATCCTTTATTTGGATCATTTATTTCTGGATAAGTGTTAATCATGAGAATCAGTGAACAAAGCAAACAGAATAGGATTTGGCACAGGACTGGAGAAGTATGCCAAATAATTATACATCATCTCTGACAAAAATTTATAGTGATTAAAACATAGGGTCAGGATCAGGCTACTCAGGTTCATGACCGAGTTCTGCCACCTTGGTAAGTTGCTCATCTACTCTGAACTTCAGTTTTATAGACAAAATGCGATCATAACAATATTATCTATCCCTTAATCAAGTACTATTATAAGGGCATTGTAAGAGTTCCATGAAAAACACTTAGTGGAGTGTAAAACACATATTAAGTATTTTCAGAGCTAGACACTATCATTATTCTCATGATTATTATTATTCTTGTGAACTTATAATGTGACAGTAGTGCTTGAGATACTAGATTACCAAGATAAATGTATCTTCTTCCGTTCTAGAGCTCAAAGTCTAGTAAATTTTGAAATAATTTTGAGTTCACCTTACAATTTTTCACATTTTGGGGAGCATTACCTAAGGAGTGAAGAATAAACCTTGTATGAGCAGTAGAAAGTTAATTTCAGGAACTTAGACAATGCGGTCAAGGAGATGGGACATGAGGACACCAAAGAATATCTTTCTGAGCAGTAGAATGTAAGCAGGAGGAGAATATGACCCCAGTGAAGGAAGCAATGCATTGTAGAAGAGTCTTAGAACAAGCCGATGTTTTAATATGTTACCAAGAAAAAAGGGGTGGTGGTGGTGGAGCTCGTTTGCATGCACGAGAGAGATACTAATGGAAAGCCAGGGAAATAACTACTTCAAGACTCTGTATTTAGGAATACCAGAAAGAAAAGGCACAGAAGAAAAATCAAAATGCTATTTCCACCATGTTGAGATTGAATTAAAATGGTTAAGCATTTCCACCTGTCAGTCATCTTAAGTTAAAATTCTTAGTTGTGCCATTCATGAAATTATTTTTTTTATAAATAGGAATAGTACTTGTAGTGGTAACAAAAGTACAACAAATGTTACTACTACTAAAATATCATGTACTGAAAATTGGTAATATGCTAAGTGTTTCATAACATGTGCTAATATTGGTAGACCTTTTTGTTAGGAAAAATAAAGTTTTTGAACGACTGTTAAGCATAGAAATAGATATTACTCACTAGTAAATTAGATTTTAGATGGTCTCTTTACAATAGAGCATAAAGCATTACATTTGTTTCATAGCTGCATTATACATAGTGTATGTATATATACTTACATACAGTTCCTTCCCACAGGCATATAGTATTTTCTTGCAGAAAAAATGAACCCCAAAGCAGTGTGAATTGTTAAGAAGTAAAATAATAAGTAAGTACAATCTTAGAGGAATTAGGTAAGAATGATCAAGAAAATTATTTCAACAGAACAATTAGCTGCAACAGTTGGAAGATGTTAAAGGTCTGGGAAGGATTATTTTTTAACATATGGGAGTTATTAATAAATCAGTATCACATTTGACAGCCATTTAAATAGCCCAAGACCAGCTTCAAAGTTAAGAGTTTTTAGAAATCTGTATTTATTTTAGTATATCAAAATACAAAGGGGAAATGTGGTATTTTTACATAGAAATATATACATATATTGATATGAGGAGAGTAATTAGTACCTATGGGATAATTCTAAAACAATTTTTTTTTGGTCTAATGTTTTGCATTTTGTACATTTGTACATTTATAAGGCAAATGAAAAAAAGCACTGGGCAGTGTAAATCCATCAAATTATCTTCATGAGGTGACCAAGTGTTTAGCTTTCAATTCATATTTTAGCACTGATGGAGACAGCGGTTTGGCTGTATAATAGTTCTCCTAACTAAACTGCATATAGCAGATACAGATCATCTTCTCAAAGGTATCCTTGAAACTGTAGCTTAACACTCTTACCATATTTAAATTGGTTATTTTTTTTATACCTTGTGCTTATAGAAAAGAGGCATAAAAAGGTGGTATGTTTCATTTTAGTCTCTTAAATCGAACTATATTAGATTCACATCTGAGGTTAAGATATGAGATCAACATGGCAATACATAATGAAATGCAGTGGAGAGCCTCATCCTGAAGCCTTACTTTAAGGGTAAATTAAACAGAAAAATATTTAATAATGCTTATACTGTACAGTTTTACATCACCACTGATTCATACACACATTGGGTTATTATTCTATAATAAATTTGGTTGATTTTTGGACAACCTCATGGGCAAAAAGGGTTTTTGTAAAATTTCCACTTTCTAATATCTTCTTAGAAGTTAAATTTTTCCTCTTCTCTAGTAATTTCCAGCTTTTTCCATTCGGTTGCTATTACCATTTATTTTTCTTATGTTTCAACTGGAGGAGCCGCCAAGCAAAGATGTCTTTTCAGGACATGGAGGTGGAATGCCAGTGCATGATGCCAACACCACCACTGGGTGGTTCCCTGCCAATTGTCAAAAAGGGGAGTTCATTCTCTTGGCCCTTTCAACCAGTCATATGTATGACTCATCTTTTCTAAGATGATTAGCAGTTTTGTGAAAAGTTCATTTTAATATATAGATTATAGAATTGGAGGATGTAACTGAGCAATATGGATTGAAAGAGGTTTTTAGGTGGAGTAGCGACCCTAAGAAACTAAGCTTTTCTTCAAAATATAATAAATTTGATATATGGCGTATATCAGTAGCATTGAGAGGATGATTTGGCTATTTGAGACATATAAAAAGACCATGGGTTTTTTGTTTTTGTTTTTGTTTGTTTTTTGCTTTTTGTTTTATTTTGTTTTACCCACTCTCCTTTTTTAAATTTTAGAGACAGCATATACTAATGAGTGCAAGAGGTATTTTAAGGCAGTTTCTTTTATGAAAGGCATGACATAAGACCAGTACAGTGAAAAAGGTCATAAGGCATTTAAAGAAGCATCAATGGGGGAATGGTGGTGGTGTAGCCTTCTGTGTATGTGATTTTATGTAACTTTGAATGTGTTCTTAACCTTCCCTGCCTCATTTTTTCCCATTCATAAAAATGGCAATAATTGCACTTGCCACCTGTGTACCTCAAAGGAGAGAGGGAGGGCTAATGAAATGTCTGTCAAGGGCTTTGAACTTTTCAGAATAAAGCTTTTATGACTCCATAAAGTACAAAGTAGTATCCTGCACTTGTATTTTTCCTGGCATTTACCTCCATCTCTCAAGTTCTTAGCACACCATTGGTTACTATTGCTTCTAACACTCTTGCTCTTCTGGGCATGGTCAGAGCTATTCTAGAGAAGCGTTAGGCTGCTTTTGTTTTTACTCAAGGCTACGGTGGCTTTTTCATTTTGGTCATGGAATCTGAAACTTCTATTCCTGTTGCCTGTTTCCCTGTGCATGTTAGGTACTGAAGCATGGGTAAATGACATGAGAACCAATAGGAGAAACATTAACTCAGACTTTCCCAAATGACATATTAATACTAAGAATATATTGTTACAGAGTCAACTTGGAATACTAAAAAACATCTCCTGTTATTGTAAAAGAAAAAAGTTTTGACAAAATGCAATATTATTGCTTATAAATATATTTTAAAATATTTATATGCTAACACTCTTTTCTTTTTAAACTTCTTGGTTTTCCTTGAAAATGGAGCCAGAAATAATTTCTTGGTTGTTGACATCAAAATCTAGATTTTTAAGGTAGTCAATTCTATGTGCGTTTGATTCAGAGTATTTTAAATGCACTTGACCCCATGAACTACAAATCAGCATGCAGGGCTTGTGAGGATCCTGAGATGAAACAACTCTGAGGGTCATGGTCAAATCACAGCAGTGGGTTGCTCTAATCTATAGTGCTGAAAAATTGAAAAGCAGCCTTGAAATTTCATGTGATTCAATCTCCAGATTTTGAGTATTTCCTCAGTAAGAGGAAAAATGAGGCTCATAATTTGGGAAAAAAGCTTTTGCAGCATTGGCATATAACTTATTCTTGACCAATGCTGTTGCAGTAGGCAGGAATAATTAATGAATTTGCTCATCCAGTTATTTTACCAGACATTTATGGGTCAAGCAATTTTGGAGAATTTGAGGGAATTAGGAGACTTAGTCCAGGTCCTCAAAGATATTAAATTCTAATTTACTAAAAGAGAATTCTTACTAAATTCATTAATTACACATAGGCAAAATTTCAAATTTACTTAAATCATTACAGACTGAGAATGGTGTGCGCGCGTGCACACACACACACACACACACACACACTTTTCCTTCTCGATTCTCTGATGCTTAAAATGCTACCTTTCAGTCCTGGATCCCTAAGTTTAGCTTAAGACTTTGCACCCAATTGAAATGTGAGTTCTTCTAGGAGAAAAACTAATAGTTGGCATTGACATCATTTATTTACTTGCCCTGGAGTAAATTTCTGATTTCTGGAAAGAGTCATCTTGTGGTATGGATGGACTTTACTGTAGTTGAAGCAGTACCCCCTGTCTAAGAGTCAGGTTTGAAAAATAAGATGGCTCAGCAAGATTCTTGTTGCCATATAGTTTCATTTATGTTGCCATATAGTTTCACTTATGAATAATCATCTCTTTCATCCTATAACTGCTTATCTAATTTTTTTCTCCTTAGCCACCAAATCATTTTAGTCTATACTAATAGTGGAAAGAATATTGGTTATAATTTGAATATGGTGAGATGTGAACAGTTTGTTGAAATCCCAAGTACTTTTTCCATGCATATTTGATTAGATCATTAGTTAGCTCTAGATTTTGTTCTGGAATTTAAGACTCCCATACAATGAAAACACCAAATATTTTATATGAGGTGTGTGATATCTAAAGTCAGGCTTCAGGTGCTTTCCATTCTTTCTCAGAATGTACACAATAAAAGGCAAATGAGATTTAATTTTATATGTAGCATTTAACTGTGAAGTAAAAAAAAACTAAAAAAAAAAAAGAAAAAAGGTAGCTGGCCCAAAGGTAAGACTGATAAAACTGGAATAAGATATTTATTTCATAAAATGATCTCTTAATTATGCCCTCACTACACACCTTCTAAATCCCCCCTTTTATCTCAAGGTGGAGTCAAGTGGTAGGAGTCAAGTGCATTCTTGTGATGTCTCAAGATCATAGTGAATCACTAACAGACATTTACTCATCATCCCAATTCATGGGAAACAATATGTAGGGCCAGAGTAATTGAAGACAGCATCTCCCTCCTTAAGGAGTTCACAGTGTACTGTGATGACAAAAAAAAGTGGCTAATTATCACCATTCAGCCTGATAAGCATGATGATATTTGTGTGCATGGTGTTTTTAGACCACTTTTGAAAGATAGATATGTGTCTTTGCTGAGGATAGTGTGTCAAGGAAGATGTCATCTAGTCCCCATGTCTTGAATCTTTAACAGAAGGAGATATTTGATGGAGAAAATTCTAGGAAGAGGAAGAAACTTGTTCAAAGACATGTATGAAAGAAGAGATGTTTTAAAAAACTACCCAAGGTGTTTATTTTGATTGAGTCGTGGGACATAAAATGGAGGGTGTCAAACACACTTATATTAGGGTGATTGTGTCAGAATCAAGGATGGATCTAACATGGAGACAAGACTAGATTCAGGCAGTACCTGTCAGTAACCCACATGAAGACAAATGGGTCAGTGGGAGGTACAACCAAAACGGGGGTCCAGGGGCAGTAACCATTTGCTGAGTCTCACTTTCACAAAGAACCTATATTTTTATACTTTTGGTGTTATTTTTAAATGAAGTCATACAAAGAGTCAGTACATTTTTATAAGTGTGTTAGATGTGTTTAGTTAAGTGTAACATTAAATTGTATTATAATTTTTATAACTCTTGGCTGTCTTCACTTTTTATATGTGAAAAGCTTCAACAACAGAAGAAGACTGTACCTCTCTGTTCCTGTTGTCAGGTACAATGAAGGAAAATGTTAGATCTGAGAGTTCTATAACCCTCTACAGACAAAATGTCTTGCCCAAATTTGTACAGTTGGCTCGTGGCAAGACAGCAACAGAAGCAGACTCCTAGTCCAGTACTCTTCTCAAACCCCAAGCTCTGCTTCTCTCTGCTTCTGTATATATCCTTTGACTCAGAAGAGGAAATAAGCTACTTTAAGCTTCACAACTAAACACTAACATTACTATTTCTTTGATGTTTACAACTCTGATAAAGTAGAAAGAGGCAATGTTAGATTTTCTTGAGGTAGGAGGGGTAAATGCTAAGTAATAATGGAGCAAAAATGATAGTTTCAATTAGAGAAAGAGATTAAATACCTGGTGAAATAGATTAATATGACTGTCCAGGAATGGTAAGCAACTGGAACCATCAGACCTGGGGAAGAGCAAATAGGATGGTTCCCCCTTATCTCCCAAATTTGGTCTTCCCCTTATCTTGTTAAGGACTCAGAATACTCATATTTCTTACACACATTTAAAACAGCTTGATTGAAATAAACACCCTATCATGGATCTTCCTTTTGTAGGTTATCTTGCAATTGCAATTATTTAAATGAGTAGAGCAGACAGTGGAACAAATCTAAATTTAGCCACTCTGAATGGGTAGTAAAGAATTAAAAAAAAAAACCTGGCAAAACTCATTGATAGATGCAAGTCTTAACAGTTTATGCAATGGTGACACAGATTTTCAAATAGCTAATATTTGGGCACCTGCAGATTAACATTCAGTAAACTTACAACTTTAAAAGATCTGCCCAGGTTGGACAAATTATTTTCCCATCAACAGTATTAACCGCTGCCACAGCTGAAAAGACAAACAAACCACAAACATCTGAGAAAGAGATGAATTAAGAACACAAGAACTTCTGCAGACTGCAACCAACACTACTTTCCCTTTCTTTCTACTGGATTATCTCCAATCCACTCTAAATTGCTGTACTGACATGTGGTGAACTTGGAAGACCCAGAAGAGGCGAAACACACCCAGCTGTGCATATCTGGCAGTCTGCTCTTTCACCTGGTATTTTTGGATAGCAGGACTCTTGCCACACTTTTGGATCAATCAGAAGTAGTAAGTTAAACATTTTCCTAGTTTCCTGGCACAGTCAATGAAAAAATATCTCAAGAAAGATAGAGTTCAGAGAGCAGACTTGCAAGTAACTACTCACTAACTAGCTTCAGATGAATTTAAGTTTCAGAATTGTAGGATGTGTTTTACTTCTTTGATTACTTTTGCTCCTAGGAGGAGCTAGCTAATAGTTTCAGGAATCTTTTATAAAGTTCTTATGTTTCTGTAGTTCAGATTTTAAATTCCCTAGAAGGTTTAAAAGAGGGCACAGAGCTTTCCCTATGCATGTACTGAGTTGGCCTGATATTTGAGTGGTAGAGACATTTGTCCTCCTCCCTGATGCTCATAGTCTCTGTGCTGTTTATTTCATATTAGTTATAGACCATTCTTTTTTTTCTTAGGTGTTCATTCAATAACTGTCAGGGCAATTTCACTGAAATTCAGTGACAGTGTTGTAAATCTCTTCCTTTTTGCATTTTAAAGATTTATAATCAAAGAGGAGTTAAAAATACATTAATATTGCTGGATTTCACAAATGCTTTAGGAAAAATGGTAGAGAATACAAAGAAGTAAGGTTTATTTCTAGTTGAGGGATCTAGAATGAACCATGGACAATGAAGAAAGAACAGGTTAGTAAGGAGAATGGACCGGAAGCAACAAATGGAGTAAATTGTGCGAGCAAACACACAGAGCTAGAGTTCTCAGGGTGTGTGTAGAGAAAACTAAGTAATACACTGCATCTGGAGAGAACAAGGGAATGCACAGGTTAGGGAGTCACTTTCTGTGTAAACTAGTAGGCATTAACTGAGCAACTGTAGGCACTGTTGGAAAAGTCGGTCAAGGCGAAGTCTTGTAAGGACCCCGAAAGCCAAAGGGAAGACTATGTCTTATTCTGTCAGCCACCCACTCATAAAAGTCCAGGTACCTTAGACAGGCACAAAAGACCCTGAGCCATCCATTCCAGACTTCCCAGGTGTACTTTCTATACCTCTTCTTCTTCAGCCTCTTCAGCCAATGAATTACTTTTTATTTCTTCCATATGACACAAGTTTCCTTGCTTTTTGATGTTGCTATTGTCTTTCCTGAAATGTTTTCTTATTGCTACTTCTGCCTGTACAGATCGGAAGCCTCAGATACTGCCTCTTCTGCCAAGCCTTTCTTCATTTCCTTCTTAGCCTCAACCTTTGGAGCTCATCTAAATTCATATAGAACCTTACTGACAGCGGTTACTTTCTAATTTATATTAAGGTTAATATAATTATGGACATATTTACCTGCCGAATTACAAGATCATTGGCCAAGATCTTTGTCCATTTTTCTGTGTATACTTCTAGAAACTAGCAGAGTTGTGTATATAATGGAAACTGAGCTAATAGTAGTTGGAGGAATAAATGAATGAGTGGATAGAAAGACTGGAGGATAGGAACTACATGATATTATTGGAAGGTTAATTTTAAAACAAAATTCTACAGCTAGAAGCTCACTACATTATATTATATGGTGTATAATTCTAATAAAATTGCATTGATTTAGAAGATTGGCAGTGGACTATGTAGATAAAGGTGGATAAGGGAATACATTTAATAAAGTGTATTTTACCATTCCCAAGAACATTGTTTATCTTAAACTACAAAATACATACTAACAAATTGAAATCAGTTATTAAAAGATCTGTTTCATAGATATACATTATATAAAATATTGTTTACTCCAAATTTTCAAGAAGCAACACAAATCTCAGGAAAACATTTAGGATATGTTTACTATATTGAATCTTTGATTGCAAACATTACATTAAACTATATGCTATGGGTTTTACAATTAAGTTGTGAAAAATATTTTAAAATTTTATTTGGTAAGATAATATGTACTAAGTTTTAATGAACAGAATTCTGAGTTGATACTATTTTTAAAGATTAATTTGGGGGGGGGAGAAAGAGAGAGTTTTAAGCAGACTCTGCACTAACCATGGAACCCAACATGGGGCTTGGTCTTATGACCCTGAACTGAGCTGAATCCAACAGTCAGACACTTAACTGACTATGCCATCCAGGCACCCTGATATAATATAATTTTCATATATTTTAATATATGAAAAAATACCTAAGATACAGTACCTGCATCTTAGATACTTTTGATAATCAAGTTGATTATGAGTAGATAGATACAGAGAGAGAGAATAGAGCTATATATATATATTTTTTTTTTTTTTAAAAACTCTGAGAGGGAAACAACGCATTTCCTATAATGCACTCTTCTGTCAGCATTTTAATTTCTACGCAGTTCTAGTAATTGATAAAAAGTAGTGTAGTCCAGATTAGCTTGAAATTAAAAGATGCCTGTAAATAAGTAAATGAATAACTGATTCAACTCCTAATTGAAATGCAAAGGCTCTAATTTTGCAAATTGAGAAGTTAAGCTCACTGTTTTGAAAGGGGATTAAGTAATTAAAAATGTTATCAAGCAGCATATGGTGGCTGTATCCTAAATGGAAGTGATCTCTTCTACTTCTTCAAGCAGTCTGAGTGAGACATAATATGATCAGCTTTTTTCTTTCTTCCCCCAAATGTGCCTGCCAAAGAGTCAGGATTAAGGAGTACTAAACTAAATACTGTATTAAAAAGAGCACACAGATATTTAGAGTCTGACTAAGAAGAAATATGAAACCTGGGAACTAGAAAATAATGAATTGCAACCCGTTCATACTTCTACTGATTTCAGTGTAATGTGATCACAGTTCTTCAGAGTCTGGCCCAAGTACTATTAAATTATGACAGAGTGGAGACTTCAGCAAATGTTTAAATATGGGAAGACATCAGCATGACTTATATGAAGGAGGAAGTAGTATGCCCAACCTTCAGAGTGCTGGTCTGTGGATTAAAAATATTTGGTTAAAAACATAAAAGTCTCTCATAATATAACTTTTGCATTAAGGGAAACTAAGAGCTTTTCCTAGTTGTCAATACTGTGATATTTGTTGTCAGTTACTCTTTTTGGTCCCTATTGTGATAAGGTCCCTATTGTGATCCACAGAGCAGTGGATCCCTCTTTCCAGAGATTTGCTGTCGGATTACAACCCCAAAAGTGTGGGCAGGACATAGCCAGGCAGGCTGTGGGGTTGGGGATGGGGGAAGCAAAGGTCCTTAGGCTACTCTCTAGAGTCACTAAAGTAAGTTGTGAACACTCCCAGGATAAACTGGTGTAACTGTAGGGGAAAAGCATGGAGTCTACCCAAAAATGTTCTGCAGAGACAGCTGTTTCTTGGTTGGGTTTCTAGACCAGATAACAGAAGACTATAATTATGGGTAAGAATATACAAACAAAAAAGTATAAAAGAAGAGGAACAGATCTAAGAAGGGAAATGGAAATGTTTGTAATGACAGGGATCTGGATGTAAATGCCTAGCAGAGAGGAGGGAAGAATCTTTATTCCTTTCTTTAAACGTACATGTTTGTATCCCATGTGAGAGATGGTGGGTATAAATGTTAAATAGTAATTTTGTTGATCTGGGCTGCAATGGGCGATGTCAACATGTTACACAGGAAGTATCCTTTCCATGTGCAACAGGGGATATTTTTCCAACTGAAACTCAACCAGTGAGTAATGTGTCCCACAAACAAGGAATTTTGATTTATTCTAGGATTGTCAGATGTTTGGCATTTTGAAAGATTAGAAAAGAAATTAAAAGAAAATATATGTGTACATTAATTATTAAAAGCATCTCTTGTGGGCTTAATAGTATACTCTGTACCTGCTTCTTGGCAATCTTTGACAGCTAGAGTCATAGCCCAAACAGCAACTTTAAAACCCCTAAAAATCAGCTTTTTTGGAGTAATTTGATTTGAGGAAGATTTGTTCCCACTGTGTCTTCACTTGAATCTACATACTCATTGTTCACTGAAGAATTGTTCTTTGCACAGAGAGATAGATAAGTCAAAATGATTCAGAGAGATGTTGAATAATCTTGTGGCTTATTTCTACACAGTATTATTTTCATTCCTCCCCACTTCCCTTTCCATGTCTCACTGCTTCCAACCCTGCACCAGAATAAAGTGTTTTTCTCTTCCTTCACTTATCTTGCTACCTGACTTCCCCACCTTCTCCCCATTACCAGCTTTGTGTAGCACAGTGGTTCCTCAAAACCAATTCTCATATCTTAGCTGAACTACTTGATAAATGTTTGAAAAAAGATAAAGCATCCTTCAACATACCTAAACTTTACTGAGTGACAGTCAAAAGACCACTAGCAACACTTATTAGATTTTATGACTATTCACAGCTTTAGGATATTGATGAGAGTATTATTGCAGGGGGCGGGGGACAGACTTTTACATTTTGCTTGAAGACCACTAAATCCAGAATGCAACAGAGCAAACAATTTTCTTAAATTTAAAGTGTTCCTGTAAGTCCTGCTTTGTCCACTTTATTTTTTCAACATGAAAAGCATGTGATAAAAGGTAGGCCATCCTACAGATTTATCTTCAATTAGTCATGAGGGTGAGAAAGACTATTACAGAATCTACTTTCCACTTATTTGCAAATTATAAATACCTATTGGCCAACTCAGAAATAAAGTCCTGAGTGGATATAAAGGGCTCAAGTAACTAAAGTAATAACCTTATACCAGCCGTATCATAGACACATGAAATCCATGTGGTGTGTTTCAGAATATATTACTGACAATTATCATATGACAATGAAATCAGAGTAGATGGTTGGCCCATGGAATGGTAGAATTTGGCTGTAATCTTAAAGATATTTTAGTTCAGTGGCTTTCAAAAATATCTTAAGTAATTTAAGTCATCTTTTTCAAGTGAAATCTTACATAAGACCATGCTATAAAATATTAATAAAAGTAGAGTTGTTCTGGTTGAAGCTGGAAAGGGAGACAAAATCTAGTCAAACCTCTAATTTTGCAGAAGAGGTAATTTAGGCCAAGAGAAGTTTTAGTTTACCAAAGGTAGTCAATAAGAAATGATGAGTAAAAGCACAGATTATTTGATTCCCAATCTAGATATATTATTAGTAAACTGTGATCAATCTAGAGCAGAAATCTGAAAATAGGAAAATTAAGTCATTCAGACTCAATGACTGAGTGGCTTCAACAACAGAATTTATTTTCTCACAGTTACAGAGGCTGGGGCTCCCAGGGTGTGGTTGCTTTCCTCAAGGCCTTTCTCTTTGAGGTGGTCGGTCCTCTCCCTGTGTTTTTGCATAGCTTTTCTTCTATTTGTGTCTGTGTTCTAGCCTCTTCTTACAAGAACACCTCATTCAATCATCGGGAATTAGCCCCCCACCCCCATTTGACCTATTTTACTCTAATTACCTCTTTCAAGGACTTATTTCCAAATGCAGCCATATTCTGATGTACTGGTGAGAGGGAGGATGGTTAGGATTTTAACATGATTTTGGGAGAGATGCAATTCAGCCCATAACAAAGACCAACCCAAAATTAATTGATTCTAGATTACTTTACACTTTCTGAGATAGAGAATTAATCTACATTGGATTTGGCGCTGGTCTTTTTACTTGTTGGTGCAGTGGTGTCAAATGATGGTGAGTCATAATATGCTGGTGAGTGCCAATCCCTTGTAAGGAGTATAGAAAATAATTTCTTACTACTTAATATAGTATTTTTATAAGACTAGCATAATATAAAATGTGTTTTATAGTCATGTAAAAAATATAACAGTGGGTGCGAAGTTGATCCTATAACCCACTCACATGCGGTGAATATGTTTTTTTAAAACAGTGGTGCTACAATAGTGTTGCCAAGGATCTCCCCATAGCCCACAGTGAGCCTCTCTGTACTCTGCCACAGTATAGACTTATCAATACCAAGACATCAATAACTGTTGTAGTCATTACAGTTTGCCTCTACTATAAAAGTGTTTCCTTGGTTTATTTATTTTTAAATCCAGTAATGCCCATAGACCAGTGATGTGACCCTCATCTATTAGGTATGTGGTAACAGAGTAAAGATTAGGAATCAACAAGTAGCCCTGTAGCTAAAACATTATTAATATCAGGAGACTGGTCCTTCTTTGTGCTACACTGCACTAGTAAATTCAGAGACCCAAATGTATTCGCATTATACCCTATGACCCATTTAGGTTAAAAACAACAACAACAACAACAACAACAACAACAATAACAACAACAAACCCTGGGCCATATTTGTAGACTGCTCTGAGTCAAGGCAGGACTGTTTTGAATTTTTTTAATGAAATAAAATTCACCCCAGACAGAAATGTCAACACAGTTCCTCAGATACTGAACTCAAATGCCAACTATTATGGACCTTGAAAGCAGCTCAGCTGAGAACACCTGACAGGCTGTAGCAGGTGGCAGGTGGAGAGGGCACTGTGGAGGGGCCTGGAGAGAATGCAGACCTGGGCTTTGGCTCTCCTCCAGCAGTACCAGGCCAAGTCATAGGAGACCTTTTCAGTCCAGTGACACTGCTGTCACCTATTTCCCAGTGCTTAGAGTAGGGACAAGCTCTTGCTTTTAAATGTATTTGGAAATCACAATGCTGTAAATCTGACAAAATCTTCCCTCCAATGTCCATTTTTTGATTTACATCTATCTTCTGATTCCCGCCTGAGACTCTGCTATGATGGGGTCTCTACAACTCAAATTCAAAGCCTCTACAACTCAAATTCTCAGGTTCCAAAACAACTCAGCTCCCCATCCCCCATTCCATTTATAACTCAAATTACCCCAGGGCTAGACATTATGCTAGATATTAAGAGAAAGCTCATTGAAATAATTTTTACCTTGGTGTGGATAACTAATGAGGAGACTATCTTGATTCTCTAGGGGCACTTGCATTTCAATAATGGGAATTTGGTAACTCTGGTAAATTGCCAGTTAGTGGACAGTATTGCAGTAAGAAGGTTAAAAAAGGCTTTCAGACAGTAAGGGATACATTTCTGGAAAAGAAAACTTCCTCTAAGTCCACTAAGTCTCATTCCTTTTATGCTTATAAATACTTATAAATTTTACTTATAAACTTAAATTGTACATCTGGAAAAATTAATATAGCCAAATGATAATTGGCTTTTTAAATAAAAAAGTTTTTATTTTGTCTCATTTGTTGGGTGTTATCTAAGTTAACTCAAGAACATTTTCATAACTTCCAAATATTTTTCTATTGAAAAATTTGAGACTATCTTACATATAAATGATATAGTATAGTATGAAAATTCAAAGTTTTTGGTTTTTCACAATTTGTTAATGGCTTCAGTGTTTTTGTTTTGTTTGGATATTGTTGGAGTTGTAATAACGCAAAATAGCAGTTGGCATCCAGTGATCTGGATTGGACCTCATTGCCTTAAATCCAAGCTTTACTATTTATTACTTACGGACTTGGGGCAAGTTGCTTTCCCCTCTCTATGCTTCAGTTTCTTCCTTTACAATAATAGTACCTACTTTGTAGAGTCACTCTAAGGATTCAATCAGTGAATGCACAGGAAGTGCCAATCATAGACTTTTGCACTTTGTAGATGCTCAGTGAGTGCTAGCTATATTGTTGGTGTCATCTCCTTTAAACCTCCTGTAGACTTCCCAAAGTGGACTTCATTTAATGTTCAAAGTCCTAAATGGTGAATATACGTCATAATTACCCATACAGAGGGAGACAAATGTGTCCTATATAACAGCTTAGTGCCATAATATATCTGAGGATGCTTTCAACTGAACAGCACCTAAACATGACTTCATTTTCCATTTCTCGTTACTTTACTAACAATTTATAAATAGATACACAGTAACCTCAGAGGGAGGCCTGGCACGTCCGGTTTAGGTAGTAGCCAGCTGGACTGAGGACTGCTGGCTCTGCGTCAAGAGCAGGCTCCTCCATGCTGATCATTAGCTACCAGGAAATGCCTTCCTTGTTAGTCATGATTGCCTGAGGATTTTCTAGTGGTAGAGTGTTAATACTATATGAAATGCTATAATTGCACGGCTGGATTAGGAGATTTGTCCTGAACTTCATTATTCTGCTTTGAAGTCAACCAACCACTAAAGTGATCACCCTGTCAAAAAACAAACAAACAAAAAAAACAAACAAACAAACAAAAAAAACCACACACACACAAATATGTAATGTATTTCAAAGAATTTCCAATATGAGTATGAATTTAGCCCCACAGTTAAGGTAGATTCATTGATTTCTGCTCTAATCTTAATTATTTCCCATCTTGTGTGTGGGGTTGGTTTAATTTGTTGTTGATTTTCCAGTTCTTTAAGGTGTAATGAGAGTTGGTGTATTTGGGATTTTTCAATTTTTTTGACTGAGGCTTGGATGGCTATGTATTTCCCCCTTAGGACTGCCTTTGCTGTATCCCATAGATTTTTGTATCGATGTATCTTCATTCTCATTGGTTTCCATGAAGTGTTTTAGTTCTTCTTTGATTTTCTGATTGATCCACAGATTCTTGAGCAGGATAGCTTCCAAATGTTTGATTTTCTCCTGAACTTTTTATGGTGGTTGAATTCCAGTTTCACGGTATTGTGGTCAGAGAATATGCAGGGAATAATCTCAATCTTCTGGTATCATTTGAGCCCTGATTTGTGATCTAGTATGTGGTCTATTCTGGAAAAAGTTCCATGTGCACTCGAGAAGAATGAGTATTCTGCTGTTTTAGGGTGGAATGTTCTGAATATATCTATGAGATCCATCTGGTCCAATGTGTCATTCAAGGCTCTTGTTTCTTTGTTGATTTTCTGTTTAGATGATCTGTCCATTGCTGAGAGTGGTGTGTTAAGGTAGAAACAAGTTAGGGAAAGTTGGAGATTCATTCTATCAACAGATGCATTTGGTGAGGGACTACCAAGTGTCTATCATTGCTCTCATAAGAATAAGACATGGCCTGTGCCTACAAGACATTGGCATTTACAGTCTTGCTGGGAGAAAAAAATATGAGGCATAAAACAATGACAGAAATATCACATGCACTCTTTTGTATTGACAAATTTGTATTTGAAAAATTGCTTGGCAAACTAAGTCTTCTCAACTTAGAGCAGATATTTGAATACAATCAGGTAATCAGCAATGATATTTGAGAATGTCTAACCTTGACTTCAGTGTTCCATTTGAGAGCTAGGATGGCAGGTGTTTCTTTCTGCCAAAAGCCACTTGGCAACCAGATCTCAAGACAATAAAACACTAAAAGAGAACCTGACAGGGATATGAATGTTTTCTGCTGAGAAAACTGAGAATGACACAGAAACTACCATACAATGACACCTGCAGCGACAGCTGAGTGTGCCTGTTTCAGATACTCTTTGTGCAAAATGTTTTACTGGGTGTCACCAGTAATAAAATATGCCCAATAAATGTTATAAGAGTGAAGAAAGGGAGAAGGAATTGGGGGAAAGAGTGTGTTAACATGTATGGACCACCCAAGCCTGCCCTTTATCAGGTTTTAGGCAGGAAGTTAACCATGTAAACTCAGCAGGAAGGAAGTCTGTCTTGCAAGGCTATTCTGCTATCATCTTGATGCTTTGTGCTTTATCTTCCAAAAGCAAGGAACAGCTCAAAAACAGGCCTGACCTTGGCCTTTCCAAACAAATATTAAAAGTTAAGCAAACTTCTAAATTATCACTGGTGACTGAAAAATTGAAATCCAATTTTTTGGTTTCTAATGGGTGTTTTATTTTGGGTAATACCTTTTAGGAACATAATTGAACCCCAAACATATATGATTCTTTATAATCACTAGTTGTGCTTTAACAGTATATTTATTTCCATCCAGATAATTTTTTTTGCTAAATATTTAAAATTGAAATCCTTAGCCAATAAAGATGTTTCCTCTCCTTTATGAAGGATATGTACAATGTCCTAATGGTAACTTGAAGGTTGTGACTGACTCACACCATGAACTGATTGTGATGTCTTTTAGCAAACTTCTTAAAATTTGGATGTAGTTGACTCAGTTTCCTGTGATAATGGGGCATAGGGACAACACAGCTATGATACTTGGAATATGAATGTATTTTCCTTGTAGTTTTAACTTCTTCTCTAGAGATTTCAAGGAAGAAAAGGGAGATTCAAATTTCAGTTCCTCTCCTTATGCCTTCTGCTATATATATACTGAATATTTGTGTGTCTCCAAAATTTCTATATTGAAATCCTAACCTCAATATGATGGAATTAGGAGGTGGGGCCTTTGGGAGGCGATTAGATGATTAGGGTACAGACCTTATGAATGAGATTAGTGACCTTCTAAAAGAGACCCGAGAAAACTCCTCCCTCCTGCTATATTAAGACACAGCAAGAAGGCAGCTGTCTATGAACCAGGAAGCAGGTCCTCAACCACAACCCAGACATGCTAGCACCCTGATCTTGGACTTACAGCCTCCAGAATTGTGAGAAATAAATTTCTTTTGTTTATGAGTCACTTCGTCTACGGTAAACTGTTAAAGTAGTTTGAATGGACTAATAACTTCTATGCAAAGTACTTTTTCCCAGCAACAGAGTACCAACAATGACAGTAAGAGAGGTGAAGCAGAAGTGTTCTGTGACAGACAGGCCCTGAAGGGGACCCTACCCTTGGGCATTGAAGGAACCAGTGACTTGCTTGTAATCAAGAGAATCAGAAAGTGGTAATGGGTTATGATTCCCGTGATTTAGGTTATAGAATTTTTTGTCTTAGCCAACTGGAGTGAGCGATTCCTCTTAGGTTGACAAAGTAAGCAACCATGTTGAGGAATCTCATGTGGTGGCCTCTAAAACCTGATGGTGGCCCACAGCTGACAGTCTGCTGCAAGCCTGTCCCTGCATCATACAGCAGCAAGGAAAAAGATTCTGCCAACAAACTGAATGGGTTTGTAAGTGGATTCTTTTCCAGGAGAGTCTCCAGGTAAAAATGAAGCCCAGCTGACCCCTTGATTGCAGCCTATGAGAACATGAGCAGGGGACCTCGTTAAGTCCTGCTCCGACCGTAGATCCATGGACACTGTGAGATAATAAATGTGTGGGTATTTTAAGCTGTTAAATTTGTGGTAACTTGTTACACAGAATACAGATTTGGACTTCTGGAAGTGGAGTGCTGCTATAAAAAATAACCTAGACTGTAAGAAGACTTTGGAACTGGGCAGTGAGCAGAGGCTGGAAGAATTCTGAGGAGCATGACAGAGAACCCTAATTCACCTTAAACAGATTGTTTACAGAATCCTGGACTTCAAGAATGCTGACAGTGTAGAATCAGAAGGAACATGTTATCGGAAGTCAAGAGGAATGGAGATCCTTGTCATGTAGTAGAAAACTTTGTGAAATTTTCTCCTGCTGTTGTAGGGAAGGCAGAACTTGTAAATAACTAAAATTAGATAGACAGCTAAGGAGATTTACAAACAAGGGAATGAGGTATCTTTTCCTTCTTATAGTAAAATATAAGAGGAAATAAATTATAAATAAATAAATTAAGGGCAGAACTGTTAAACAAAAAGGAACCAAGATTTGATGTTTTGCAAATTCTTACAACCAGTGATCTTACTCACACCTGCAGCTGATTTAGAAGATGAGATTTGGGGCTCTCAGTTAATGCATAATGTGAAGAGACTCTTGGATTTTGGGGGCAGTGAATGTATCTTGCCTGTGGGAGGGATATAAATAATTGCTGCCAGAAAGCCTATGGCAGATTATTCCTCCAGTGGTCCCCATGTTCACACCCTGGGGAACCCCTTACCCTAGAGTGTAAGCAGGGCCTGTGACTTTCTTCTAATTAACAGAATATGGCAAAGGTGATGAGATGTCATTCCTGTGACTATATTTTGTTATATAAGACTCTGTTTCAGCAGGCTGGAATAAAAGACTCTCCTTGATGGCATGATAAAAGTAGTAGCCATATTGAGGAATAAAAGCCAGCCCAAAAGGAACTGAGGGAGGTCTCCAGCTGACAGCTAGCTCAAAGCTAGGATCTTCAGTCATACAACCTCTAGGAAATATTGAATTCTGACAACAACCTGAATGATCTTGGAAGTGGCGTTTTCTCTCATCCAGCTTCTAGATGAGAATGAAGCATAACAAAACTGTCATAAATGTAGCAGCTTAAATAGAACAGGCTTATGATCTTATTTCCTGTAGATAGAGAGTTCTGACACACGATGGTGGGAGTCTCTACACAGGTGGAAACCTGTGTCTGGGTGGGACTGGTCTCTTATCTGGAGGGTCTAGGTAAGAATCTACTTCCAGTCTTGTTCAAGTGCCGACCAAGTGCAGTTCCTAATAGTCTGCTGCTGAGGTCCATGTGTCCTTGATGGTGGTTAGCAAGCACCCACCCTGAGCTCCTAAGGACTGCCCACATTTTTTGTTATATGGCCTCCTCTCTCTTGGAACCCTTTGCATGCTTTGAATCCCTGAGTTCTTTGTGATCAGTAGGAGAAAGCTCTCTGCTTTTAAGGGTTCATGTGATTATAGGCCCACCTAAATATCTCCATGTTGTTGTTGTGTTTTAAATATTTTATTTATTTGAAAGAGAGAGGGACAGAGAGAGACAGAGCATGAGCAGGGGGAGGGACCAAGGGAGGGGAGAAGCTGATTCCCTGCTGAGCAGGGAGCCCAACCTCAGGCCCAATTTAACTGATTGAGCCACCCAGGCACCCCTAAATATCTCCATGTTTAAGGCTATTAAACATGTTACATTACAGCATAGCATGATCATGGGAGAGCTATCGCATCATATTCTTAGATTCCTGGAATTAAGATGGTACACCTTTAGGAGACCATTTTAGAAATTCTGCCTACCACTGCATCTTCAGAGAACAGGGAAAATTGTTTTCTTTACAGAAAAAAGAGTTGGGGTGTCTTTGGCTTGGCAATGTTTGCATTTCACAGGGGAATTAATATTAATTCCTTAAATATATCTCTTATGTATCATTTTAAATTTAGGATTTCTATTAAGAAAACAGTGTAATTCCAAAAGCCTTTCTCTTCTGAGTTCAAAATAGTTACTGGTATTGTGTATTTATACCAGCAATATTTCTAGTTCATTAGGTCCATCAGCAATAGAAGAATTATTCTTACCATCATTTTATTTTCTCTCACCTTCCATTCAGATTAAAAGATAACAATTAGATAAGAGAGTTATATAAAATAATTGCTTTCTCTTTCTAAGTTTTAAGACAAAGTGTTCCAAATAGCAAAGAGTCTTTTTTTTCAGTCCAGTTTCCAAAGAGATGCTCTTTCCAGGGCCTCCCCTCCAAATAGTCCTCTTTTTCTAGCAGCTTCAGCTCCCCAGAACCTGTCTGCTTCATCACTGCCCCTGGTGATCAGGGTCCCCGCAGGACTGTGTGCTCTGAAGGAGGGATGCCGATTTCTTGGCACAAAGGTGCCATCCTCTGGCTGAACTGTACTCGTACTCCAGAGACTGAACCCGCCCACAGTGGAAAAAAAATTTTTTTTTTGAGTCATCTACCCAGAGAGGTAACTCTGCTAATAAAAGTAGTAAAAACTAATATTTAAGCATACTTACTGTATGTCAGGCACTAGAGTATATGCACTACTTAACAAACATACCTGTGAGTTAGTTGGCGTCTTTATCCACATTCTACAGTTGATGAAAAGGAGGCTTAGGCAGGTTAAGTAATTTTACCAAGGTCATACAACTTGCTCTTGGCAGAGGGAGGACTTGAACTTCCTGAATTTGATTCCAAAAACACATGCTCTTAAATGCTCTGCTGTACTACCTGCTTATTTGCCCATTATGGACATTCTTAAAATTAAAAAAAAAAAAAATTACGGTTTGGCTAGACCTTACATTCAGTGGATGAGGAAACCAAGGCCTAGAAATTTAACGTAACTTGGTCACATTTGCATAGCTATTTAAGAGAAAAGCCACAAAGGAAACCCAGATTTCTTTATACTAACCTGAGCAGGGGTGGTAAAAAGGGAAGGAGGGGGAAAGAAAGAAAAGGAAACTTATGAGTACTAGGAAACCAGAATCAAGAACTGCTTAAATAATTCTGTGCACTTCACTGCAATAACAGTTTGTAAGATAATAAAATGCATGCAAATAAAAGTCAAAAGTGTGCAAAAATACACAACTTTCCACTTATTATGTAAATCACCTATTGATGGAATTACTTCCTGAGCTATTTTGCTTTTTACTTGATACTAAAGACAAGTTACTTATCAAGCATCTTCGGCTACACAGTTGTCTTCCAAATAACAACCCTGGACTAGGATAATAGAAGAAGGTGGAAGAGGGTATATATTTTAATTCTAAGCTCCCAAAATTAATCTGCAAAATCCTTTACCTGAAGCTCAGAATTGTTAGAAAGTCTTGTGTACCTGCCAGGCCTCTGAACAATGTAAGGGACTGTATGATCATTGCATGTAAGAAGCATTTAAACAAATTACAATATCGCAGAAAAAGATGGAATGTCTGCTGTGTAGTAATTTGTTTAAATTCTTCCTACATGCAATGATCATTGCACAAGATTTACATTGGAATCTTTCTATTAAGGTGTTAAATTCACTTAGCTTTGAGGTCCACTGGTTATTCACCATGCAAGGTCAGGAGAAAATGCCAGAATCATTGTTTCTATATGTCTATATCTATATATTTTATGAATATGAATCATTTCCAGAATCATGTTTCTATATGTCTATATCTATATATTTTAAAGATTTTAAAATTTATTTGAGAGAGAGAGAGAGGACAAACAAATGGGGGGAGGGGCAGAGGGAGAGAGAGAGAAAGAGAATCTCAGGCAGACTCCACACTAAGTGTACAGCCCAACATGGAGCTCGATCTCATGACCCTGACATCATGACCGAAGCTGAAACCAAGAATTAGATGCTTAACCAACTGCACCACTATATATATATAGTTAGGTTAATATATATAATATAATATATATGTATATATATTAACCTAAAAAAAGTAAAGTGAAAAAAGAATCCCTGGCATATTTAAAAGATTTTGACAGTTCTGGAATTTTAAGAAATGCTTAAATATTTTGAGATTGGCCCAGGTAAGTCAGAGCAGTCAATTCACAATTTATAACTTGTGTTTTTAGTAGGGCTAGACATAGAGGCCCCTGAGGTACATATAATATAAATTATATTCAGAGATTAAGGAAATGGCCCACCACCTTTCAGCCAGTAAGTGGCAGAACCAGGACTGCAGGACAGGAACATCTAATAATAAAGATAGAGTCAACGTAATTTTCAGCATACCACACTGCATTCTTCCATGTGGGAATGCTTCCTTCTGTGCATTGTATTCACTGCCATCTTCTTCCATTAATTTTTCTCTCTTTTATTGGAAACCAGTAGGTTTCAACAACTTTGTATTTTTGGTAAAGAGCAAGTACAGAGGGAAAGCTATTGTGAGTTAGGAAAATGGTGAGGTCAATTATTATGTGAGTTTGAGGTTTTTGTGGGACACTGTTCGCAGAGAAATTTGAAAACACAACTCCCAATTTCTTGCCATTGTTTTGTAATGTCTTACGTAATCTGGTCCTTCTCTGATCTCATTTTATACTACTTACTCCAGGTACTGGTTAAGGTACTGCTAGCTGCTGTAACAAGCAAAACTTAATGTCTCAGTACTCAACGTAAGAAAAGCTAATTTCCTGTTCATTTAGTCTAAGGTAAGACAATAGGGTGGGTGGGTGGGTGGGAGAGGACTGTGTTTCACCCATTCAGGCACCCAGCCAGACAAACCTTTTCCATTTTTTTTTTTTAAGATTTTATTTATTTGACAGACAGAAACATAGCCAGAGCCCTCTGGGGGAGTGAGAGAGGGAGAAGCAGGCTTCCTGCCCAGCAGGGAGCCGGATGTAGGGCTCATCCCGGATCTCTGAGATCATGATCTGAGCCAAAGGCAGTCGCTTAACCAGCTGAGCCACCCAGGCGCCCCAAACCTTTTCCATTTTTAACAAGAAGTTTCTAAGGTTGGGGCACCTGGGTCAGTTGTTAAACTCTGCCTTTGACTTAGGTCGTGATCCCGGAGTCCTGGGATCCAGCCCAGCCTCGGGTTCCCTGCTCAGCGGGAAGCCTGCTTCTTCCTCTCTCACTTCCCCTGCTTATGTTCCCTCTCTGTGTTTCTCTCCCTGTCAAATAAATAGATAAAATCTTTTTTTTTTTTTTTTAAGAAACTTCTAAGGTAAATAAAATCTTTTTTTTTAATTTAAAAAAAAAAATTTTTTAAAGAAGCTTTTAAAGTTGCCTTGGGGACAAATACACAGATGACAAATGGAAACTAGTCACGTGGCCCCATCAAGATGCAAGAAGGACCAGAGGTGACTGGCTGGACAGGGCTTTCTAGCTAAGACCCTGCACTAAAGAAGGGAAAATACTAATCCTTAGTGGTCTCTACCATCATCCCTTCCTCAGTTACCTTCAGTCATAGCGGAGGAACAATTTTGTTTCTTGAATAGGCTGAGAAATTTGCTATTTTAGGGCAGACATTCTTGCTTTTCTCTGCCTGGCCTGACCCCTTTTTCTCCCCATGTGGCTGGCTCCCGTTCTTTATCCTGGTGTTAGCTCACATGTTACATTCTCAGAGAGTCTTTTCTTGACCATTCAATACAAAAAGTCCCAATCCCTTGTGAGTCCATCAGATTATCCTCCTTAATTACATCATGTAAAATGATCTTAAAGTATTCACATGTTGTTTACTGCCTGCCTCCCATCACTACAATACACATTCCTGAACAGAAAGGACCAGATCTCACTTATTAATCATTGTATCCTTACTGCTTAAAGTAAAAGGCCTTCAGTAAGTATTTACTGAATACTGAATCAACATGCATCTCTCTTGTTCAAAACACATTCAGTGCCCCTCCACACACCATTACCAATAAAACAAAATCTGTACTCCTTAGGCTGTCATACTTCATGCACTCTATCTGCTATCTGCTTAGCAACATAATTTCCTGCTCTCTTTCCCTACACACTGAACTTTCTGTGTTCCTCAAACCTGGGTTATTTGCTCTTGCTTTAAACTACATTATTTAAAGCCTACATTTGCACATAGGATGCTTCCCACCCACAATGTGTTCTACCCTCTCTTCTAAAGCTACCCCTGTCCATTTCCTAATTCTTCCTCAAGGCCTTTCTGAAACCTCTTTCAGGAGACCTTACTTAATTGCCCATAATGACTTAACTGTATTTTTCCTCTGTGTAGCCTTAGCTTTAGTCCACAGTAATACCAACTAACCCTTCTAATCACACTTAATGTGTGCTGGAATTGTAGTTAGTATTTCACATAAATTCACTTGTTTGTCTCTCCATTCACTTGAATAGCCCTTTGGAATAGGTATTCTTATCTCCTATTTTATTTTTTCTAATTTTTTAAAAAGATTTTATTTATTTGACAGAGAGAAACACAGCAAGAGAGGGAACGCAAGCAGGGGGAGTGAGAGAGGGAGAAGCAGGCTTCCCGACGAGCAGAGAGCCTGATGTGGGGCTCGATCCCGGGTTTCCGGGATCATGACCTGAGCCGAAGGCAGTCGCTTAACCAACTGGGCCACCCACCCCTATTTTTTCTAATGTTTAACAAAGATTTTATTTATTTATTTGAGAGAGAGAGATGTTGAGAGAATGAGAGAGAAAGAGAGAGAAAGCAGAAGAAGCAGGAGGGGCAAAGGGAGAGGGAGAAGTAGGCTACCCACTGAGCAGGGAGCCTTATGCAGGGCTTGATCCCAAGAGCCCGGGATCATGACCTGAGCTGAAAGCAGATGGTTAACCCACTGAGCCACCCAGGTGCCCCATCATCTCCTATTTTATAAGTGAGGAAACCAAAATATATAGAAGATAAATAACCTGCCTAAGATCACAGTCAGTAGCAAAGGGCTGACATTCAAGCCTAGTCAATGTGGTCCAAGAATCCATGCTTACAACCACTACACTGTCCTGCCACTCATTTTTCTATGAACATACTTCTGTTAGTCTCCATCTGTGATAGCACTTGACCTTTGGTTTGTAACTATATTTATCAAAAAATAGTTACAAACAAACGTGTTAAATGCAACTTTCCTCTTGAAAGGGCTGGGCTGGTGAATCATGGCAGTGACTAATTCATTCAGATCCCAAAGGTCCAGCACAGTGCTGACACAATGAGAGCTCAGCAAATACTGAGTGTATAAGTTGACCCATGCCTTTCGTTGCTTTCTGTGTTCCAGGCACTATGCTAATCATTTTATGCCATACTGTCCTCACATTTCAGATGTTAAGTGATTTGACTCAGGTCATACAAGTAGTAAATTGGCAGATTCAGGAGTCTAATCTCAGGCTGAGAAGACCTGCCTCCTCAACCAACACACACAGCCAGGTGAGTGGCCTCCTTAATACAGAGACCAAGCTGGGGACAAGACACTGGGATTGCCATTAGTGGGCTTTGTGCTTATGCTCAGGATTCGCAGCGCATGTGCAGGTCAGAGGGAGAGCCCAGATATGCACTGGACTGGAGAAACACATGGGTTTTGCTTTTCGCCTGTTACTTTTAGTCTGGTAGCTAGACTGTGGCCCCCCAGGAGTTATTTTATTTTATTTATTTTATTTTTTAAAATGAACATATAATGTATTATTTGCTCCAGGGGTACAGGTCTGTGAATCATCAGTTTTTTTTTTTTTTTTTAAGATTTATTTATTTATTTGACAGAAAGAGAGAGAGAGATCACAAGTAGACAGAGAGGCAGGCAGAGAGAGAGGAGGAAACAGGCTCCCTGCTGAGCTGAGAGCCTGTAGCCCACTGAGCCACCCAGGTGCCCTTGAATCATCAGTCTTACACAATTCACAGCACTCACCATAGCACATACCCTCCCCTATATCCATAACCCAGCCACCCTATCCCTCCCCACCCCACCCCCCAGCAACCCTCAGTTTGGTTCCCAGGAGTTAATTAATTAATTAATTAATTAATCAATTAATTAATTTAAAGGTTTTATTTATTTATTTGGGGGAGAGAGAGAGAGAGCAAGGGCGGGGGAGGGTCAGAGGGAGAAGCAGACTCCCTGCCAAGCAAGGAGCCCCATGCAGGACTTGATGCCAGGACTCCAGGATCATCACCTGAGCCGAAGGCAGTTGCTTAACCAACTGAGCCACCCAGGTGCCCACCTAGGAGTTATTTTAAAGGAGAAACTCAGATATGGCTGGAAATCCCTACTGTATTAAATATATAATTTATAGTCTACAGGATTTCTTCTCTCTGAAACCATCTTTAATTATGTTATTATTTATTTATATTGTTTTATGGGATTCAGAATGAAACCTACAAGGCAGTCTAGATTCCATGAAGTAAAAAAAGGAAAAAAAAACAATTAGTGGTATTAAAAGTAGAGAACAAAAAACATGAAAATTTAAACATGAAAAGTATAACCAGTAGTTTTTTTTTCCCTAGAAAGCTTTCCAGAATACTTTTATTGAAAGAGAATTTCTGCTTCCTCCTCTCTCTCTGCCTGCCTCTCTACCTATTTGTGATCTCTCTTTCTGTCAAATAAATAATTTAAAAAATCTTAAAAAAAAAAGAAAGAGAATTTCTTCAGTATTATCTAGATAGTCTGGATAATACAAATATGCTTATATAACTATATATTTAATGTAATCCATTGCATTTCTGACCAGTTTTAAATGGGACCAGGCATTTTGAAAAATCATAGCTAAAATACATTGGCTTCTGTAATCTCAAATACATTGGGCATGGTAGACTTGTACCAATGTAATTTCAATTTTTGTATTACTGATTTTTTTTTTTTTGTCACAATGATTTCTACAAATAATGCTATCGAAGAGTTTTAGGACAAGTTTTCTATATTTATTGAAATTATGGTATTATCAAATCTCAGCATGAGAGACAGAGGAAAATCTGGTCTCTGAAGGAAAAATGTAAGAATTCAAAGCAAGATTAACTGAAATTACTGGGTGAGGCTGGACAGTTTTAGAAAACCCGCTCCAAATGAAATCTGAATGTATAGGCCTAGAGTTTTAAGAGAGAAATGCATTTATACTGCTATATTGGTTTTGTAAGGCTGTTGTAACAACATATGACAACAATGGCTTAAATCACAGAAATTTATTGTCTCACAATTCTGAAGGCTGGAAGTGCCTGATCAAGGTGTTATCTGGGTTGGTTCCCTTTGAAGGCCTTGAGGGAAAATTTGTTCCATGTCTAACTTCTAGTTTCTGATAGTTTGCTGGAAATCTTTGACATCCCTTGTCTTGCAAATTGCATTATTTCACTCTCTTCCTTCATATGCACATGGTGTTCCCTCTGTGTGCTTGTCTGACTGTGGTCCCCAAATTCTACTTTTTATAAGGATACCAGTCATACTGGATTAGAGCCTACCCTTGGTCATTGGGAAACACTGTTTCCAAATAAGGACACATTCATAGGCTAGGGGCTAGGACAGCACCATCTTTTTGGGAGACATAATTGAACCCCTAACAAGTGCATAGAAGGATAGAACTCCTAAACTGTAAGACATAAATTGGATTGAAGGAGGCAGGGTATACTCTCCCTCAGGTTCAGGGAGATAAGGTCTGTAGCCTTAGACTGTCCAAGGACACGCAGAGGTGAGATAGGACAGCCTTACAAGAGATGATATGGCACAATTTCTTTAATAAGAAAAGTACTCTATGATAAGACACTCCCCTGCTGAGGTGACAGACTCCCAAGCAACACCTGCGATTTCTTTTCAGTCCATAAGAATTAGCTTAATACTTACATAACCGTCCAAATAAATTATGTGTGTGTGTGAAACACAGTCTCTGTGGTGTCCTTTATGTCGTTCGTGGCCACATGACTAAGCACACAGTCAAATCTTGAGTATTTCATCTTGATTCTCCTGTGTTAGAGCTCAGAAGGAAACTGAACCCCCAGTACATGGTTTCCATAGGAAAGAGAAGTACAATTTGTGAATTTGGTGACTAGAGAAAATTTATTGACCACTGGTCTCATCAGCAAAACAGTGAATATTTTCCAACATGATGCAGATTTGAAGGACACTCACGAGGAAGAGTGTGGTGATTGTGTGGGGGTAGGATTGCTCTGGAGCTGCCAGAGTCCTCCTCCTGGGAGATGTGGTCTGTGTTGTTTTGGCGACCACAACTCACCTTGTGTAGCAGAACTGCCATACCTATGATGAGAGTAAGTCTCAGGAAAACCTCTGAGCCCAAGGGAGGTAAGGAGGAGATAGCGATGAAGGGAAGCTACTGAAAATTATTGAGCAGTGATGGCTCTCTCCTGATTAGATTCTGTCATTAGTATTTCATGTATTCATTCAGTAAATAGTTATGAAGCACCAGGTATGTTTTATGAGCTGCTCACACATAAGTTTGTTTTCATAGAGTTTGTAATCTAGTAAAAATTTAATATATAAACAAGTAAAAATATAGTATGCCAAATATAGGTTAATTCTAATGAGAAGTTAAAGTGTGGAAGTAGTGCCAGGAAGGGTTACTGTTTTATTTAAGGGTTTTTTTTTAAGATTTTATTTATTTATTTGACAGAGAGAAACACAGCAAGAGAGGGAAAGCAGGGAGTAGTGAGAAATGGAGAAGCAGGCTTCCCGCCGAGCAGGGAGCTTGATGTGGGGCTCGATCCCGGGTCTCCGGGATCATGACCTGCTTAATGACTGAGCCACCCAAGCACCCTTGCTTTATTTAATGTTTTAAGGAAGACTCCCCCAAAGGTCAATCAAAGCAGAGATTTGGAAGATATGAAGGACTGTGCCATGCAGCTCTGTTAGGAAAGAGCATTCTAGGCAAAGAGACCCAGAAGAACCAAGGCCCTGAGGCAGGAACAACTCAGTGTGGTTGAACGGCAGAATGGCAAAGACGGGAATGGAGAGGTAAGTATGAAGGGCATTGTGTAGGAACTTCAGGGGCAGGCTAGGTTAAGGACCATTGTATGGGGTTTGGATTTTATAGCAAGATGGGAAGGTCTTAAGTGGAAGAATAATATGCTCTGAATTACAGTATAAATAGGATCTCTCTAACTATAATATTAAGAGTAGATGGGAGTGGGTTAAGGGGAGATGAACAGAAACTAATCATGATGCAACTACAATAGTCCTGGCATACCAGGTTGAACCACTGTAATAGCTTTGATAGTGGTGACAAAAGGCTTAATTCCTCATATATTTGGAGAATAGAGACATCAGAATTTTATGGTGTACCATATGTAAGTTTTGAGAGAAAATGAGGAGTCAGTGATGACTCTACAGTTTTTGTCATGAAAAATTGGCAAGATAAGGAGTCTTTGGGAAGACTAGGTTTGGTAGTAATCAGAAGTTTATTTTGAACATGTTAAGTACAATATTCCTATTTAGATGATCAATAGGAGGTATCAGGTAGGTGGTAGGAAATAGAAGTCCAGAGTGTAGGGGAGAAATTTAGGCATGAGATAAAAATGCGAGCATTATCACCATGTAAGTGGTATTGAAATCTGTGGGACTTGATGAGATCACCTGGGGTATCAGAGGACTGAAGCCTAGGGCTCTCCAACGTTTAGAAGTCAGGAGGATGAGAGAGAATTAGCAAAGGAGGCTGAGGAGGAGTACTAGTAAACTAGGAAAAGAGCTAAGCATGTAGTGTCCCGAAAGCCAGGTGTAGTAAGGATTTTCACAAAGTAAAGAGAGATCAACTGTCAGATGCTCACCAAAGTAGGTGAGGACTGAGGATTTGCCCATTAGATTTACACAGCATAGGGCATTTTGGGTATAGTTGGAAACCAGCTTAGATTTAGATCAAGGAAAATTAGGATGAGAGAAATTGGAGACAGGAAATACAGGATTTTTGTTATAGGGAGAAGTTGGAAAAATGAGGCAGTTGAAGGAAAGAGATGTAGAACCAAGAGAGGCTATTCTTTTCTTTTTCTTTTTTTTTAAAGTGGGGAGAAATAAGGCATGTTTGAATGTCTATGGATACAACAGAAGAGGGAGAAAAGCCACAAGAGAGAGAGAGAGAAGAATTGGAGGATATCACGTGGAGCTCTTCCATCATTTTGAAGTGAGGAAAGTAGGACTGAATCCTGAGATAAAATTTAGAGTCAAGTATATGGATAAGAGCAGAGAAAATATGAAGTAATTTCAGAAAGACATAATGACCCCTAGATGTGCCATACTAGATTATGAATCAAATGAATAAGTTATTATATCTAAGAAATGCATTGATCTGAAATTAGGTTGGCCAGTCATTGGATATGTAGAAGAAAGAGAACCACAAAAGCTAAGCTTCCAAGTCCCAATCACAAACTAGCCAGGAGAGACAGAGCCGAAGTTTGAACTTTCATATCCCTGGTAGCAGGTACTGGGGAAATGGATGCTTAAAGTTATGTTCATTGAAAGTCATGAAATACCTGAACCGTGTAACTAATTCCCATTGCCCTAATTTCATGGATACCAAGCAACTTTCAAATTGTAGCTTAGGTTATTACCATGCCAGTTCTGCCTTCTCTGCAGCAGGTTCTGCTATATAGGGTAGCCATTGCCTACAGAGTACACAGCCATATACCCTCAGCAAACTCTAACTTTCCCTATGTTTCACTGGATATTACAATAACATGCTGGTTTGGGGCCCCAACATTCTGGAAAGTCATCGTGGTCATTACTGCTGCCATTGGTACTGTTCCCAAATATACCTTACTCTCCTCCTTCCAGGCAGAAGGTAGGATTACACTTCCTCATCTCCATTGTGGGAACTTGTTTCAGAAAATGTAATGTGAATAGATATGACTTATGTCACTTCTGGGAAGAAACCTTCAGTCAGGACAGTATTTGTCATCTTCCCTTCTCCTGTTTCTTAAAATCATTAAAATCCATCAAACCTTATAAGGCACCTCAATTAGTGTTTGGTACATAGTTAGACTTAAAAATGGTAAGCTATTATTATTATTATTATTATCCTTCTATTTGTCTTCTTGTTCTTCATGAGCTTGGAAAAGTGAATTAAAGTTTTCTACAGAAATAGCTCTCTATTTTAATTTGTTTTTGCTATGACTCTTACTAATATTGATGCTATATTATTTAATGTTTAGGTATTCATATTCATTATCATGTTAGGAATTTATAGCCATACGTGTGTACATATGTGTATACATAGGCACACATATGTCTCCATAACTCTTAGTCTTCATTGTAAAGTGCCCTTTTGTTTGTTACATTTTGGCCTTGCCTATCGTGAAATTCGTGACTCCTGTTTTCCTTTTGTGTGCATTTACCTGCTATGTCTTTACCTACCCTTTTATTTTCCAGGTTTCTAACCATTTAATCTAGGTGTAGCACATGTACATAGTACATAGCTTGGGTTTTGCTTTAGAAGCTAATATGAGAATTATTTACTGTTGAATGTATAGCCAATTTTATATCGATATGATACTACTTTAGTATACGGGCTGCCAAAGCGAGCCTGATATTACACTACTTTAGTCTTTAGTCATTTAGATTTTATATGTAATGTTTGTGTTGTGTTCCATTTACTTTAATTTATTTGCCCATATATATTTTTGTTGTTGTTTATCTGAAATAATTCTAATTTTATTCTACTGGTTATCTCTACTGTGTCTAGCATCAATCATTGCTGTGGAAAAATATGGGATCCACCTGAATATTTTCCCCATATAGGTGACTTAATATTTATGTATGGATATTGTAGGAATTCTTTAAATTTGAAGGTCAATGACTTCAATGTTCATCATTTCATATCTCTGACATGCAGTCCCTTTAATTTCTGGAAAATGTCTTTGAATTTTGTGTATTTTTCATTTATCATAATTTTGGTTTTCTTCTTCAAGAACACCGTGTACAGTGTGTGTGTGTGTGTAATTTATTAGTAGTGTATATTTATATTTTCTCTCAAATCATTTTTTAGTCATAGTTCTTTTATTTTGTATCTTGTTTGTTTTTATCACTGCTGTCATATATGCCTTACTCTGTTTTCAGCTAGGTTTATATCTCATTTTGTTGCTTTCAATATGGTGTTCAATTCTGCAATTGATTGATTTTATTCTATTCCACATTTCTTTCTTGAGCCTCACCAGATCCTTCTGCCATATCTACTTTGAGCTCTTGTATCTCTTCCCTGTTTTTCAATAAGGGAAATTCCTTCAACAAACTGTTTTTCTTTTTGTTTTTTAATAAAAAGTTTTTCTATGTATTTTTTTGTTATCATTTCTATTTTGTATCATGGTATCTTCGTTCATTTTTTAGTCACTGTCCATAGATCTTCACAGATTATTAGTTATTTCAAAAATGCTTTTCCTTGCAACAGCAAGTTCTTTTAGGCTTTCTTGTCTTGGCCAAGAGAGATTAGAGTTACTCACATTGCAGATTCTCCCACCTTCATCCTGCTTGCTTCCTGACTGCTTCTACAAAGGGACATCTATGTATTACTCCTAATTATCCCCTGCCTACCAACTTCCTTGTCATTCCAACTGGATCCAGGAAAATCACAACCATCAGTCACTGCACACATTCTCTTACCTTTAAAAAAGAAGGTGTTGGCCTTAAGTATATGCTACTTACTTGAGAGATTGGTGTCTTACCAGCTGTGTCAGAGATATGCAACATCTGCATTTCTAAGAATCTTCCTGCACTTCTGTTTGCTTGTTACTAAGTTTGGCAGCCCTTTGTGTACACACACACACAGATATATGAATGAATATTCATATATATGTGAATGTGAATGATACATATATGTCATATACATATATATGAACAAAATGTGTTTTTGTATATTTTACATACTGTGATTTGAGGTTAAGGTATCTCTTAATTTCATCAAAGATGGAGGGTTTAATTTTTTTTGTTTAATTTAAAAGGATTTTTTTTTAAATTTTATTTTTTTTCCTAAATTGATTTTGGGTATTTTCTAAAAGAATAGGAAAGCTCAATCTTTGATCCCCTGTCTTTAACCTAGATGTTTTCTGATAAATTCTTGAAGCCTTCTATCATTATTTACTCCTGTGCCCATTCTCTGGTCTACAGTGGAGAAGCATTATCCATATCTTTAATTCTACCTTGGGGGCAGAGGAGTGAGGGCTGAGAGATGGGGGATGCAATTTACTTCCTTAAGAAAATATCTGTGTTTCCTTTTATTTCTGTCTATAAACAAATAATTTTCACTGTATTCCCATATTTAGTTCTATGGATATTTAATTATATAAATCAAATTATTTTTTCCATTATTAAACCTGTTTTTATTTTTATTTATTTTTGCTGAGCACTGAGCTTGATCCCATGACCCTGATATCATGACCTGAGTCAAAATCAAGAGTTGGATGCCTAGCTGACTGAGCTACTCAGGTGCCCTTAAATCTATTTTTATTTTTAAACAGTGCATATTTCCTTATTGATAAATTCCAGTCCTGAATCTATTTTAATCAATCTAAATTACACCCTTCTGGTGGCATCTAATGAGATTCATTTCTTTTCATTTCCTTTCTAAAAATTGTTGTTAACTTTGTTGTCTGACCTGAGTGTATTTGTCTATAGACCTATGATAACATATGTTTCCCAAATTTCACTTTTTCTTTTTTTTATTATGTTATGTTAGTCACCATACAGTACATCATTAGTTTTTGATGTTCCATGATTCATTGTTTGCATATAACATCCAGTGCTACATGCAGTCTGTGCCCTCCACCTCTATCTAAAATAAATAAATCATTTTCTATAAATATTTATTTATTTATTTGAGAGAGAGAGAGAGAGAGAGAGAATGGGTGGGAGGGGCAGAAAGGGACAGAGAGAGAAAATCTGAAGCAGTTTCCATGCTGAGCACAGAGCCTGATGCAGGGCTTGATCTCACAATGCTAAGATCATGACCTGAACTGAAACCAAGAGTTGGATACTTAACTAATTGTGCCACTCAGGCACCCTCTAAATTTTATCCTTTTAATTCTCAGCAGCCAAATGACTTTTTCTATAGCTGTTCCTATTGTCCCTATGTGCATTTTTATCTGGTTATCACAAAGTGCCACACCTAAATTCATTTTAAATACCTCTTGATCAAGCCAGTGCATGAAAGAATTTGCCAAATACATATTTGTATTTGCAGGTGTCTTGAGATTCACTAATGCATCTTTTGCCAGTGGTCTATGCTTACAGCATTTTTATGGTATGTGTAAAAAATTACTGTGTCACACTCTATATGTAGACAGCCTTTCACTTCAACTCCCTACCAAAATTGTAAATGTTTTCAGAGACATATTTATATCTGTTTACTACTCATTCCCCAGGTGAGAGAGCAGTAGTGGACAGTAATTTGTTAGATGCCAGTTGGCAGTCCAGCACCACATTTTAGACACTCTTTTCAGGAATAATGTCCATTTAGTTGTGATTGCTTTCATATTTGACACTAAATTGTCATCACCTTTCTTTATTTCAGGAAATAGCAAGATTCTTCCTACTTATTTGTAGGATCTATGAATCTAGTATAATATCTATAAATGGTTGGAATTCCACCAGAATGTTATTAACACTCCACTGTGTTGAGTAAAGCTATGAAAAAGAAGTAGTGTTGGAGGTAGGTAGCCAGGTGATACCTGTGTGTCACACATTATCTTTACTCAAGATTTGAGAATGATTGGGGCGCCTGAGTGGCTCAGTCAGTTAAGTGGCTGCTGTCAGCTCAGGTCATGATTGTGGGGTCCTGGGATCAAGTCCCAAATCCCGCATCGGTCTCCCTGCTCAGCAGGAAATCTATTTCTTCCCTCTCCCTCTGCTCTTTCTCTCTCTCTCTCTGACAAATAGATAAATAAAATCTTAAAAAAAAAAAGATTTGAGAATGATTGTCTGTAATGTGCTGCAACAGGTTAAGAACTGACTGCCTTAGAGGACAAGATGAAGCTCCTTCAAGAAATCATAGTTCATTGGTAAGCTTCTAGACCTGTTTTATTACCTCAGTATCTTCTTTTTCTCTGCTGAGTCATGTTCTTTCATGTGTTCTTCAGTCATTGATGATGTTTGTTTTCTGAGTTTCCTCTTAGATTATCATTTTTCCCCCCCTTTGGTCTCAGAGTATTACTTTATCCTCCTTAATGAACCATAACAAACAGACACTGATTGGAACTTTTCTATTCTAAATGCATTCTCTTTCATTTGTAGTGGATATAATTAGTGATTAATTCAAGTAGGGACATAAACAAAGCACATCCCTCTCGTGGTGCACTACAAACTTAAAATTGGCATTTCTTGGATGTATAAGCACTTAAGACGCTCTACACAACAATTCCTCCTACCTTTTACCTTTGCAAAATGCCTAAAGGTACAATTGAAAATGGATTTTGGGGGGCGCCTGGGTGGCTCAGTTGGTTAAGCGACTGCTTTCAGCTCAGGTCATGATCCTGGAAACCCGGGATCGAGCCCCACATCAGGCTTCCTGCTGAGCAGTCCCTCTCTCAGTCCCTCTGCTTGTGTTCCCTCTCTCGCTGTGTTTCTCTCTGTCAAATAAATAAATAAAATATTAAAAAAAATAAAATGGATTTTGGTGAGATCTATGTGGTAATTTGATGCTCTACTCACAAAGAGTTGCATTTAAATACATATTTTTATCTATTTCCAACTCTGCTTAGTTCTGGGCTCAAAGTTATATGAGACTTAAATGAGCACCAGGAACTGAGTGCCCTGACATTGGTAATCTCTTACTGAACCAAGAAGGACCTGGGATAAAACCAAACCAAACCAAGCAAAACAAATAATCCCCCCCAAAAAACCCCGAAACCAACCAAGCAAAAAAACAAAGAAACAAAAACAAATAGAGCATTGAAAAGGAATATAATTTAAAGTAGAATAGATAAAAACAGGATAGATAATATTGGATTTGACAGTACAAATACATTACAGAAAATAGCAGTGTTAAAATCAAAATATAAAAAGTTATAGAAAAAAGCATGACTTAACAAAGCTTGCTTGTTGACAACCTTTAAAATAATTTTATAAGTCTAATTTCTGTATATATTTCTATATCACTTAATAAGGAATCATCATTTTCTTATTAAATATTGACTACAGTAGAAAACCTAAGTGAAATTCTGATTCTTATACCCCTATCCCAATATCTTTGGAAAGTTACATTTATTTTCCTTTCAAGTTATTTTATTATATATGCCCTCTCAGATAATAAAACACTGAGTTCCTCTAGATTGCCTGACTTCTCATATAAAAACAGGTTTCCTATTGACCAAAATTCTCCTAGAGGTAAAAAAAAAAAATAACAGTAAGTTTGAGTGTGTTTTTCCTCACATTCTTCTCCAGGTGGAGTAATTGAATTGATGTGCTGGGTAGTTTCAAGGCAGTGGAATTCCAGTATGTCAGATGTTGCTATGGTGCTAAGAGTCATATTCACAGGGATCCTTTTCAAGATATCTTCATCTCTGCTCTTAGTTATACTACACTCATTACTAATTCACTCATGGCTGTTCACAAACATCTGCATATTCTCTTTTTTTCCTCACCCCCTCCTTCTAAGAATGCCCATCATTCTTCCTCTTCAGTTATTAATGTAACTCATTATAGGCTTCTCCAGCTGTCCTCAAAATGTATGCTGAATAAGGCATGAGGAGGAAAGCTTAAAAAAAAAAAAAAGATAGCTTTTCCAGTCTACATAAATCTTTAGATGAATTCAAGTCAGACAGCAGAAGAAAATTTTCCATGCTCTATAGTTGGCTTTGTTATTTCATCATCTTCACTATGAGTGGATAAAAGGATACCCCTTTATCCCAGTATTATTATTAATGATCACATACATTCAGTTTCCAAAAATGCTTCTACATTCAGAGTTTTTTTCTTACTGATGGAATGACGACAGGAGATTGCCCCCCCTAGAATTCTGTTGGCCTATAATGACTTTTAGCTGTTGCAAAATGTGTAGTTCTTTTATTAAATTCAGTCATTTGCTTCCAATTTTATATATGTACAGATATATAATTGGTATGGATAAAATAGCATTAATGATAATGCCATCTAATTTTAGGTGACGATTGATTTTACATTACCACACAGAAAGATACCTTGCACAGAAATATGGAAGAACTAGAAACATAGGACCCTTATTATAAAGAGTATATTACTGTTATGCATGACTTAACCATCAACACCATTGATGACCATGTACACGGTATAATTTCACTAGATATTTGAAGACATCACTATTTATCCCTATGACTTTCTTCACTCAATGGTTAATGCCAGAAAGTTCAATGTTAGACTTTATTTTCCCCTTTACTTTCTCTTTCTTTCTATTAATTCTATTTATTTTTCCTGTATGTCTATCTTCCAATCATTTATTTTTCATTTATTCTTTTATACTTTTATTTGCTCATTCAATAAAAACCAGGGATTTTGCTAGGAATACAAATATAGTACCAGTGAAAGGTTTTATAGGCACTCACCTACAAATTCTAATGGGAAGATGTCCATTAGTTTGAGCTGATGCTAGTAACTGACTCCATATGCCAAAGCACATACAGATAGGATTTTCAATGGAGTGATAGAAGAATATGAATATTTGGGGTGCTTGAGTTGGGGAAGGGACACCAAAAGCGGCAACAAATAGAGAAACTCAAAGCACTCGAGGCAAACCTCATCAATTTACTGTTTTGTCCAGAATGGGCTCCATATAAGAAAATCTAGTAATCCTTTTTCTAATTAACAAATTGGCCCCATATAAGAAAATCTAGTAATCCTTTTTCTAATTAACCTAAAGTCTATCTGTCTAATCTATAACCTTGTATAAATAAAGGCCAGGCTGCCACCTCCTCTCCTTTCTGCTGCTGTGCTCTCTCCACTTTCGCCCTCCTGAGCAATCTCCATCGCCTCCTCCCAGTTTGGGAGCTCAGCTCCTGTGTTGCAGCCCTGTCATTTCTAGAGACTTTGGGTCTAGAGCAGGAGAAGGCCGTGCTCCTAGCCAGTGGCTGCGTGTTCTCCGGTACTGTACTATGGGCATGTCCCCTGCCCCCCTTCCCCGCCCC
>PITA01013427.1:0-57560 GCA_004023965.1 Spilogale gracilis | reverse complement strand
TCAATATAGTAATACTTTTTTTTTATTTTTTCGGTGTTCCAAGATTCATTGTTTATGCCCCACACCCAGTGCTCCATGCAATTCGCGCCTTCAAGACCCACCACCAGGCTCACCCATTCCCCCGACCCCCCTCCCTTCCAAAACCCTCAGTTCATTTCTCAGAGTCCAAAGTCTCTCATGCTTCATCTCCCTCTCTAATTTACCCCAGTTCACATTTCCTTTCCTTCTTCCACTGTCCTCTGTGTTACTCCTTATGCTCCACAAGTAAGTGAAACCATATGATACTTGACTGTCTCTGCTTGTCTTATTTCACTCAGCAAAATCTCCTCCAGTCCCATCCATGTTGCTACAAAAATTGGGTATTCATCATTTCTAATGGAGGTGTAATATTCCATTGTATATATGGACCATATCTTCTTTATCCATTTGTCTGTTGAAGGGCACCTTGGCTCTTTCCACAGTTTGGTGATTGTGGCCATTGCTGCAATGAACATTGGGGGTACATATGGCCCTTCTTTTCACTACATCTGTATCTTTGGGGTAAATACCCAATAGTGCAGCTCTATTTTTAATTTTTTAAGGAATCTCCACACTGTTTTCCAAAGCAGCTGCACCAACTTGCATTCCCACCAACAGCGTAAGAAGGTTCCCCTTTCTCCACAGCCTCTCCAACACTTGTTGTTTCCTGTCCTGTTAATTTTGGCCGTTCTAACCGGTGTAAGGTGGCATCTCAGTGTGGTTTTGATTTGAATTTCCCAAATGTTGTCACTACCCTACCCAGATTCCTTCAATGCTTGCCATTACAGTCCTTGCCAACAGCGTCATTTTGTGAGCAACCTAAACTTGCCACCTGAGAGAATTTCCACATCGGGGCATAGGCAGGCCGGAAGTGCCAAGGGGTTAATGCCTTCAGGAGCACTGCTCAGCCATGGAGCGAGGAGCTGCAGGGTGAACGGTCCAGCTGCCTCATCCCTCTAGTGGAATCATTCTTAGCTCTACAGTCTCTCCCAGAGGTGCCTGGCAAGATGGAGTCTCAGGGGTCTGCAATGTCGGCCTGATCATTAATGCACCACTTGTCAGCATCCTGCTATTCCCTGGCACAATTCTCCACTCTGTTTCCTGGGATATTTTCCTGCAACATTTCCTGAGTGAACCCCTTGTACCTACATTCTTCTCTTGGGGTCCGCAGCTGAGGCAGCCAACCTAAGACAGTTGTCTGTTTCTAGTTACATCAATTTTGATTGCTCATGGCATGTCTGGCATTGTTGTCTGCATTTGACCATTATCATCTCTGTTTAGCAAATGAGGAAACCAAGGCTCAGTGAAATCAGATCATCTCCCTGAGCATTCACAACTATAAAGCAGCAGAGACAGGATTTGAACTAAGTGTTCAGACACCAGAACCCAAATGGTTGATTATTGAGCTGCAATTGCACAGGATGTGGAGCAAATGGCATGCTTCGCTTGGGCATAGATTCAAACAGAAGAGCAGGACAAAGTTTTTGAGACCTCAGCCTATCATTTTCTTGGTCTGACCCTCCACGCTCTTCCTTATCTATTGGCCATAATAATAGTAGCTACTTTCCAGAGTTGGTGGGGCAGTTAAATATCATGATACTTTCAGAGCACTCCACACCCATGCCAGGCCCACAGGCCATGCCCTGCCTGTGTGTGAGTTGGTCTCCCCATCACCCCCTCCTCCTCTTCATCACGCCTGTTGGCTAGGCTGCCAGGAAGATGAGTAATGGTGGAGGAGAACGCAGCCTCAAAACCTGTTGTTTCCAGTAAGTATCTGGCTAATTTATTTCAAAAGGTTTTGCTTCTATGAAGTTTAATAGAGTTGATGAGTATTAAAGGAATCATTTCATCTTCATTTGAATGTGAGCAGTAAATGTGTTTTGGAGATTATATTCATTCCCCAGTGACTCCAAGTACTTTCCCATTCCAAAGCTGATTTTCATCCATCAGAGCAAAGGGTTTTCAGTTCTGCGGAGCTGTCTGAACGAAAAGCGGGAGTTCCCCGTGGAGGGTGCTGCTTGGCTCAAGTCCAGCAAGGTGGCAGAGCTTCCTTCTGGGCACAGGGGTGTGTCCACGGGTGTGCAGACACGTGGCTCCCTCCTGGGCCCTCTCCTCCTGTTCTCAACTGTTCCCGAGTCTGTGCAAGGCTTCGCGTCTCCGTAAAGCAGCCTTCAGAAGCCTGGGACTTGGAGACAGGTGTAGCTCCCCTTCGTGGCCTGCTGGTTCTCGCACCCTCCTGCACCTAATGGAAGGTCAGCCCCATTCGCGAGAGGTGAAGCTGCTAAGATCTGTCTGGGGAGGCATTTCACCAAATGAATTTTAATAGCTCGAAATCAGGTTAAAGGCATGAAGAAGGAAGGAAAGGAAGGCTCCCTTGGTATGGAATGTATAATAGTAAGTCCATTTTTACACCCTGTAAGCACTTGGGATGTGCATGCTGCTTCGAGGACAGGAAGAACTTGTGCTTCTTGCCAAGGGCAATTCGCCCTTTAGCTAGGTCTGGCGGCATCAGAGGGAGGCCTTGGAGCTTAGGGTTTTCCCTGCGGGTGAGCGAAACATTCCCAAATCAGAACAGAACGTTGAAGTGCTGGTTATACGATTAAGTGTGCCCTCAGTCCAGTGCAGGGTGTGAAGGGCGCGTTAATCGGGAGGGAAGGTGGCCAAAGTATTGTAGGGGGGGACCTCGTGCCTTCCTGCACTGCGCCTCTCACCCCCCGCAGGACCCTCTCAAGGGTGGCCCAGGCACACCGAGCTGTGTTTACTCAAATGGGAATACTGGCCAAATTTCAACCCCAGTTGGGACTGGAACCCAAACCTTTTGCAGACAGGGCCCCATCTGTGAACAGGAGCAGGGCCTGCATTCAAGGTCAGCTTCGCTACTCCTGTGTTCTCCACCTAGTCGCTTACCTGGTTGGACACCATGTTCCGTCGGTAGAATGGGCATACTGATCCTGATTTACATAAATTATAAGATTGTCCTCAGGAGCAAAGGCACGTGCAAGTGATTGAAAGGCAACCAAGTGCTATTCAAATAATGATTTGTCGCTTGCTGACGGCGGCTGTAATGACGACCCCCGTGCTGGCGGTCATCGCAGCGCTGGGGACGGCCCACAGGGCGAGCGCTTTAAGCAGGGACGTTCCAGAGCATGAAGGTCTCTGCGGAGAAAGCCACGGGATATATCTTGGCGAGGCTGCCACTAATCACGTAGAGAGAAGAAAACCAGACGGCGGAGAATCAAAGGCAGTATGGAGCGGGAAGAAGGGCAGACACGTTCCAGTGTTCAGGTGGGGAATTCAGACCAAGAAGGCGGAAATAAGGCGGTAGCTGAGGGGTCAGCTGGGGCAGAGGCCAGCAGAGCTGCAAAGGAAGGGGTGGGGGGAGAAGCCGTGTGGGACCCGGGCCCTGAACAGCAACGAGAGCTGAGTGCCTTTGTGGTTGTCGGTTCCGGGTCATGTATTTGAACAGCGGAGCAAGTGGCTTCATGCCAGAACCATTCTGCTCTGGGACGAGCCTGCAGCTGCACGAGTGCATGAAGGTGGAGTCTTACAATATTTATGCACTTCAGATGCATGCCCTCTGGAGCTCCAGGAGGGGAAAGCGCATTCCGGATGCATCAAGGCTGAGCCTCTCCATGAGAAAGGCCACGGAAGGCCCTGAAGACGACGGCATCTGAGGAGGCTAGGGGGCTGCATGGGCAGATGCGGCGTGCACAGCCTCGGGCCCACAGGCTTCAGGGCAGGCCCTCTCGGGGGTGACTCTTCATGTCACTTTTCCGGCAGAAAGAGCACAGAGAGACCCTGCCTTGGCAGGGGGTGGGTATTTAATGTGACCCCTTGAACAGAATCCTGGGGGAGTATGAGTATAGCTCTGTTGGCTCTTTCTCTCTCTGGTTCAAAGTTGAACTCCTGAGGGGGACAGAAATAGGTTACCCTTGTTTCCAAAGGTGCTAGATACAAAAGGCAGCTTGTTCTCCGTGGCCGGGGTGGCTGCGGTGACATTGGCCGCAGGCCTCCGTCTCCAGCCTCTTGGCAGAGGCTTTACAAAGGAGGGACTGTCCTAAAGCAGAAAAGGCCACAGACTGCCGAAGGTGAAGGGATAAAGAACAGGACCTTCTGTCTCTTAGGGACCTGGGTAACCACGTGGGGCTTCTCAGGTGTGCGTTCAATCTGTGACTGTGATAAGGTGTCCCTTTTCCAGAGGCATGGTCCATCCCATACCACACTGCCCCTTCATCAGCCCCTGAATAGCCAGGGCCGTGCAGGGCCATGAGGGGGAGCAGCCAGAGAGCAGAAATCAGGCATTTTGCATTTGAGGCAACTTCGGATTCTGGTGGACATGCGGGACATGATAGCAGGGCATTGGGGTGGCCGGTTCACCATGAATGAGGCTCCTCCTCACCTCAGAAGTGTGCAAAGCAGCCCAGGTAGTGCTTCCTCGGGGAGCAGGGGGTCGAGGGACCGTCCTAGCAAGCGCAAGGATGACTTTTTCCCATCCACTTGAGCTTCCCGGAGCTCTCAGCAGCAGGCCCCAAAGAAAAAGATGATACGTGGAAGGCTTGACACTGGAAATATTGCTCTGCAACCACAGAAGTGAACAATGGTGATCTTAGGGGGCCCTCAGGGAGTCCTTGAGCTCAATGTCTGTGTCTGACCAGCTTGGAGAGTTGGGGGGAGTCTAGTTCTCAGCTTCTGGAATCCAGGCCATCTTTCTACTGCTCCCTTGTGTCTGCTCTACTTTGTAGGGCTCTTGCGAGGATACACATAGAGAACCAAACAGCAGCTGTGAGTTTGGTGTGCAATAACCTCATCCGCAGAATTCATCCAATGGCCATCCCTTTGCGAAACTCTTGACAGTGTTCTGCTGCTCGAGTCCAGGAACCTGCACATATTTTTTCCTCGTGGGATCTGTTGCTTGGGTCCCATGGATACAATACAGAGCATCCTTCTAGCGAACCAATGAAATATGGCCCCTATCCTCAAGGATGTTAGGGTTGAATGGAGAAGAGATGCAAGTAAGAAGAAAGACAGTGGTGAAATCAGTAAGTGGGCGCCAGAGAAGCACCAGAACTGAAAGCAGCTGAGACTCCACGGAGTCAGAGAAGGCTTCCTGGAAGAGAGGTTGCTTCGTTAGCTCTGATAGGCAGGCAGAGGTGGCCCAAGCAGAGAGAAGGGGCAAAGAGGCAATCCCTTTGGACCAGAAATCATTGCATGAATGCATGAACCCAAGGGTGGACAAAGCAGGACACATGTGAGGCACTGCCCACAGGTTAGCGGGACATAGGACAGACATGGAATGTGGCGGAAGGGGCAGCTGGAGAGGTCGGCAGGCAGCCACTAGACCAGGACGTCTACTGGGGATTAGCCAAAGACACTGAATATTTTCCCAGAGTGGCTGCTAAAAAATTTTCAACAGAGAATGCTTTGGCCATGCCTGTATGTTAGAAAAGCTGTTCTAGCCCCAATTGCAGGTTGATTTGAGAGAGACTTTATTGGAGAGACCAGTCATCCAGGGGGCAAGGATAGTGGTCCAACCAAGTCACTTGTCCTGGAAATCCGGGTGCTAAGTCTCACCCTGAGGAGAGAGAGATTTATAAAGTGGACTCTTCATAATATGTTCATCTAGATGGATGTGGGGCAACAAAGAAAAAAAAACAGAAGATGGAGTCCTACTTGCACCCTTCCTTCTCTCTTACCTCCCACATCTAATCGGATCATGACATTTCTTTCTGGTTAAACTCCGTGATTTTCCTTAGCTTTCAGGAAAAAGTTCCAGCCCTTAGGTTAATCAAATAAAGCCTTTTCTAATCGGGTCCCTGATAACCTTTGCGTTAGCAGGAGCAGGGACAAAGTTTGTTTGCTTGTTTCCCCATGTTGTACTTGGAAAATTTGTAAATTGCAGGAAGGCTGTGCAAATGGTACAGGAATACCCCTCTGTGCTTCATCTAGATGCATCCGTTGTTAACAGTGCGCGACGCCTGCCTTCCCTCCCTGGCTCCCTCCCTCGGTGGTTTGCAATGTGTCCACAGTGACACACAGAAACATGTTTTTACCGAACCATTTGTAAGATGCAGACGTCGTGATACCATACGGCTCGATACATCAGCATGTATCTCCTAAGAGCAGAGACATTCTCCTACAAAACTGCAATTCTCAAGAAATGTAACCTCGTTTCCATCTAATCTAATACACAGTGCATATTTAAATCTCCCCAGATGTCCCCACGTATGTGCTTAATAGCTTTTTCAAAAATCTAGGACTCAAAGATTGTGGATTGCACATGGTGGTCCCGGCTTTTTAGTCTCCAGTCATTTACCACAGTCCTCTCTGCCGTTTTGTGTCTTTCATAACATGATCTTTTCTCAGAGCCTTGGCTGGTTGCCTTGTACAATGAGCCACAATATGAGTAAGGCTGATTATTTCCATAGGGTAAGATTCGGGTTGTACATTGTGGGTGAGCGTTCTACATGGGTGATATTATATCTTTCTTGCTGTGTCTCATCAGGAGACACATAATAGCTGTTTGACCCATTATTAATGATGTTAAGTTTGATCTTTCCCCCCAAAATCACATTTCCCCCTTTGTAATCAATCAGCAATCTGTTGGGGTGCAGCTATGTGACTGTGTAAATGTCTTGTTGTGAATGTTTCACCAGTTATTACCCAGGAATGACCCTTGCCTCAATCAGTTACTCCATTGTCAGGTATAAAATACCGATTTCCTAAGTTTTCTATACCTTCATTAGCTGGCTTTCATCTGTAAAGAAGAGCTCTATCTCTCCACTTCCCCCACCCCCTCATCATTTTTTAAAAGGTGTTACTACGGACTCCTGGATTTCTTTATTTTTAAGATTTTATTTATTTATTTGAGAGAGAAAGAACATAAGTAGGGGGAGGGGCAGAGGCAGAGGCAGAGGGACAAGCAGACTCCCCACTGAGTAGGGACCCCAATGCAGGGCTCGATTCCAGGACCCTGAGATCATAACCTGAGCCGAAGGCAGACACTTAGTCGACTAAGGAACCCAAGTGCCCCTGGACTCCTGGATTCCTTAAAAAAAAAAAAAAAAATATATATATATATATATATATATACATATATATAATATACATAATATAAATTTAACATATATTATACATAACAATACGTCATTATACATATATAATACAGATTTATTATACATATAATGTACATGTATGACATATGTGTTAGGCATATGTTAAATTTATTATATAATATATTATGCATATATACAATATATTATGCATATATACATTATATACAATATAATACATTATACATTATATGTTATATATAATACATATAGCATGTGTTATATATATTAATGCAGTCATTCTTTTCAATGTTATAACTGTCCCAAATCTGGTTAGTGGGAGCCCCGTTAAGCTAACTATTGTGTCCTTTTGGATATCCCTCATAGCCTTTGAGCTTTGCTTTCTGACATATTAGTTTCCAGCATCGTCTGGTAATTTCCTAAAGGACAGAGTTTTGGAAAGAAAGATAATGAGTTTAGTTTTGTACATGCTGCATTTAAATTTGGCATACCTCTACGATATCTGTGTCTGTAGGCAATTGTTCCTGTGTGTACGCACACACACACGCACATACATACACATATACATACACACATATACACATATACACACATGCACATACATACACACATATACACACACATATATACACACATACACACATATACACATACATACACATACACATATACACACATACACATACACACATACATATACACGTATGCACACATACACACATACACACAGATACAACAGTTTATATCTTCAGTTTTGTTTCTAATGTGTTTAAAAGGTATTTTTTTCTCTTGAAAGGCTAGGTAGCCCCTCCCAGCTCTGCCACCGTTATGGAAAGGGAAACATGAATTGTTGGCGGCCTGCTGGCTGTCTCTGCCATAGGGTGTAACTGGTTTGCCAACCAGTAGTCTGTGAGAATGATGTGATGCAAGATAATCCACTGGGTGGTAGAAGAAATGATTAGAGCATCTATTTAGATTTATTTGTTTCTATTTTTCATACTTTTATTACATGTGCTTTGTAATATATGGAGTAAAAAAGTACAAGAATGCATGCATTCACCTGTAAATAAATACACATATGGAAGGGTCTGTGCTCAATTCTTAAAATAATAGCATGAACAAAAATATTTGGAGAACCTTGGTATAATTGTAGTTGAAGCTATGGGTTGGAAGAAGTCATCCAGAAGGTGTTTATAGAGTAAGAAGAATGGAGGGTCTAGAATGGAAGCACAGGGAAGTTTTGACCTTCAGGACACAAGAAAATGACTAGAACAGACACCTAGAAAGGAGTCTAAAAGAAAGTCAGGCAAGAAGTGGAAGAAAAACTTGGAAGAATGATGTTATCAAAACACACAGAATGGTGGACGTGGCTGCAGTCCCAAATACTGAGAGCTGAGGAAGAGAGGCCAGAAATGTCTCCATCCAACTTGGCAATATAGAGGCCATCAGAGCGCCAGTGGACTGCAGTGCGGAAAGTAAGGACAACTCGAGAACTGTGTAAAGGGAAGGAGAGAGGTCAGAGAGGTCCCAGAGGAGTATATGGAACCAGCTGGTGCCACAGTCCCTTTAGCTGCTGCAACAAATAGCCCCTGCTGTTAAGCGAAGATGATGATACGATGCTGTGTGGACTTTGGAGAGGTCTGTGTGATAGCCTAAAGGTTTCGAGAGAAAAGAGGCTGTGGAAGTCCGACCTGCTGGGGCTGAGCGCAGAGGACGGCATAGTGCCAGGCACAGAGGAGGTGCTCCCTCAGCACTGGTGGAATAGCAATGACTGCCAATTGTCCTCCCGCATGGACGGACCCAGTCTAAAGGATTCCAGTGGGACCCTGCGTAGCCTGGACTGGCCTGCTGCAAACTTGTGACAGGCTTGCTTCCATCTTTAGCACAGCCTGCCTCCCATCTCGGGTCCTTTCCGGTTCTGTTGAAGTGTCACTCCCATTTCAGGGCATGCGGTCTTTTTCTGCGTCCCAACTGGCCCTTTCCCTGATTCCCCCACCTGTGTAGAATCTTTTGCTCCAGACCTCTCCATCTATTTCCTCTATCAGCATTAGCTCCTCTTGGGACCCCTGTTCTCTTCCAGATGATAATTGGAAAATTGTGTGCTCTAGAAGGTGTGCTTGCTCATGTGCTCATGGGAAATGAGCTTTGGCCCTGCCTCAGGTGAGGATTCAGAGAAAGGGCCTGTGTGCATGGGTCAAAGAGGTTTTGGTTTGCATCTGGGCTCTGCTGGCTTTTGTATGTGAGGCCTGGGGCAGGTGCTGAAGTCTGCCAGACTATTTTCTCACCCATAAAATGGGGACAATGCTGGTAATATCTAGCCTACAGGTCATTAGGAGAATTCACTGAAGTAATTTTCAAAAAAGGTTCTTAGCATCTAACGGTAAACTTGTTCATAGATTTATCCGTTCACTAAATATGCATTGAGCCCGTGACTGGGGCCAGGCATTGTTCCAGGCACCGGGGATCTGGCGGCAAGGGTGGGATGGGGGAGAAGCAATCCAAACCTTGCTCTCAGGGAGCCTGCACTCTAGTGAGGGAGAGTAAGAGGAAGCAGGCAAATGTCTAACATGCTGTCAGATACTGAGTCCTCTGAAAGGAAAGAAAGGAAGGGGTGAGCCTGAGGGAATGAGTGGAAGGGTGACTAGTGGTGGTTGCTTGGGAAGAAACACCCCCTCCCGCCCGGGCCAGACTGTGAGCCCAGGGCAATGGCGCCGGGGCGCTCCGGGCACAGGGAGGAGCAAGTGCAAGGGACCTCTGCGAGGAGCACACTAGGAGAGCCCCGGGAGAGCCTGTGCGCCTGCGTCTGTGCGTGCGTGCGTGCGTGCGTGCGTGCATGTGTGCGTGTGTGCGCTTGCGCGCCCGCATGGGCGAAAGGTGATGAGATCAGAGCGGGGAGTATTGGCTGGGTCATTTGAATCTTAGCGGCCACAGTAAGAACTTCTGATCCGATTTTATTCTGAAGCTGTTACAAGCCACTGGCGGTGAGAACAGAGAAAGATGATGCGTTCTGAAGTGAGCTGTTTGGCCGCTGTGGGGTGAGCAGATTGCAGGGTAGGCAAGGAGGGAGGCGGGAGACCTCATGGGCGGCTGTCCCAGGGGCCTGGCAGGAGCAGTGGTGGCCTGGACCAGGCCGAGGAGGGCTCAGACTCAGCATCTGGTTTACAGTTAGAGCTGGCAACGTTCACTGAGGAGCTGAGAGTAGAACGGAAAGAACGGAATCCAGGATGACGCCCAGGCTTTTGGCGGGAGCAGCTCAGTCAGCAGTGCTGTCCTTTCTTCTGTCGGGCATACTGCGTCTTAGCAACTGCAGCGGGAGCATCTTGATCTTGGAACCCATTCCGTGACTCTCTGGAACACTGCCTTGAGAAGATAAGGGTCCCCAGGCCATGATCAAGGTAAGGAGAAAAGTGAATGTTGACTGATGAGTCATGCCATGGCCACAGAAGCAGGGCAAGGTGGCTTAAATCCTAAATATTTATCAACCTGGGCCTATACCAGTGGTTCCCAGTGTGGTCCGTGGACCAGCAGCAGAAGCTGAGAACTTGCTGCAAATGCAAAAGCTTGGGTCCCACCTCTGACCTGCTGTATCAGAAATGGGGAACTGGGCTCAATGCTCTGTGTTCTGACTTGCTTTCCAGGTGATCCTCATGCATACTCAAGTGTGACAACCACTGGCCTGACGTATTTCTCTGTGGTTGGGAATCCAAAGAAGTCTGCCACATTCTCTAGGAATGGATCATCATGCCCCTAGAAGATCTGTGTGACAAGAGCCCCATACTTAGAGAGGGACAAGGAAGATCAGAAATAGGCAGTGGGGTGGGACAGAAACTAGGAATCAAAAAAGGGTATTGTTTGAGGGGGGGTTGGAGCCCTTAGAGATGGGCCCCAGAGCTGAGTGAAGCATCAGCTAGCGTAGAATTAGAGCCCTTTACTCGGTAAAGAAGGCTTTGTTTGTACTTGAGTGTGTGTTCATTTTCCTTTGTTTGCCTTTAGCATTTTAGATTTTACTTTTGGAATTCATAGCCTCCTCAGCGGTCTGAACAGTTTATTTTTTATTTTAAAGATGTTATTTATTTGAGAGACCGAGAGATAGGGAGAGGGCACGAGGTTGGGGAGGGGCAGAGGCAGAGGGAGAAGAGGAAACCCGAGGCAGGGCTCCATTCCAGGGACCTGGAGGTCATGACCTGAGCTGAAGGCAGACGCTTAACAAACTGAGCCCCCCAGGCGCCCCAGTCCGAACAGTTTAAAGGAAAAGGCCTTTTATGCACACCAGGGCCAGAGTTTCAAAGGGAGACCACCCTGAAGACTAGCTGCTGAGGTAGAGGTGCTTGAGATACTCATGGTGGGGATCACTCCCCCACTGTGCAACCTAGTCTAAAGATGTTCCTTCTGGACGGTGGACTGACCTCAACCCTTGCAGGGCAGAGGCTTTATTTTTATAAAAGAGGCTTCTTTTCCTCCCTTGCAAAACAAAACAACAAAAAGGCACCTCTTCAAAAGGTCTTAGAGTTGGGCATTTTTCAGTCTGCCAAGCCACATTCCCAGCGTGGCGTGCCTGCTTCTGGCGGTTGCTGGAGCAGCCTCGCGGTCTGGGGTGAGGCAGGCTCTCTGATCCCTCAGTCCCCATGCTCCGGCGGGCAGCTGTGGGACTTCTAATTGGCTGATCCATTAGTTCCAGTTCCTTAGAGTAATGGCAAGATGCTTACACAAACACGTGGGTCCCATGGTGCCCAGAAGCACCTGGGGAAGCCTGAGGCCTGCCCCGTCTGTTGTAGTGGAATTGAGTTCAGTGTCAAGGAAAACTGTTTCACAGTCTAAAGCTTCAAATGCGTATTACTGTGGCCTAGGGGGCCTTCTGTGCTCTGGGTAGGGTCTCTGTGACTGGCTGGATGGCCTGGAAGTGTCTGTACTTCTCTTCAAGGCTTTTTGCCTCTCCCACCTTTGAGGTCGGCCAGAGGCCATTGGTGCTATTCCTATGGGGTCACTTTTTGAGTCTCTGCCTGTCTGACTTCTCAGCAACTTTTGGCACTGACCAACACCCTCCACTTGGAAAATTAGGTTCCCTTTGGTATTCGTGACCTCTGATTCACTTCTGACCTCCCTGGCTGCTAGAAGGCTCCTCCCATTCTGGCTGATTTGTTAGGGTTGATGCTGATCAGGGATTCTGATCTGGGCCTTCTTCTCTCGGGTGGTCTTATCTATCCCCAGGATTTCAACCACCGTCTGCCTGTATTCTCAATGAGTCCCAATCTTCAACTCCGGCCCAGACCTCTTACCCAAATTTTAGATCCTATGTTCCCTTGGAGTCCCCTGGCCCTCTCAAATGCAGGCTGCTGAAAATGTGCTCCAGTCTCTCAAGCCTGACACCTACGTCCTGTCCTTACCTGCTTCCTCCTCCTCCCTCCCCAGAGTCGATGACTCACTGAGTCTGCTTCTATGAAGTGTCTCCAGATCCATGACTTTTCCCCCTTCCCCTTCCCTTACCTCCAGCGCTGCAGTCATTCCTTGTGCTACCTTCTCTCTTGGTAACACTTGGATCCCCCCTAGCCCACCACCATCCCCTTTAGCTGGCTTGCACCTTGCCCTCGAGTCTCAGCAGTGTCTGGCACATAGGGGCACAGAATGGACAAGACAGAGAAGGTTCTGCCCAGCAGACGTCTAACCCTTGTCTGAGACCAGTCTGGGGTCTAGAGCCCACAGTGCGGGGACAAAAGCGGTTCTTCTTCTCAGTGGGCTTTTTCTCTATGCTCACCGGACCAGTGACAGTACAGGAAGGCAAGAAGAGTGGGCAGGGACTCCCGTCACTGGGCCAGGTGACCCTTAAGGGCTGGTGGCCCCCCTTACCCAGCAGGTTATAAATGAATGTGCCCTGATGGGACATGGTTCTGTTTGGCTCAGTTGTCTTCAGCCAGGAGCAAAGTGAGCGCATAGCACCTGTTTCGAAACCCTTGTCCATGGAGCCTGGAACCCCCTTTCTGTATGGAGTCCCTTAGGGAGCAGGTCGCTCACCCTTCCATGACATTTGTCACACCGGTTTGTAATTATTTCTTTAGACTTCTGACTCTGGGAGCTTGGCAGAGGCTGGCTTTTACACCTCTGTCGGGGCTCGGCTGGGGGCATGGGGGCTGGCCGGAGTCCTGCTGGAGGAGTAGCCCAGCTGTGTACTGTTTTGCTGTTGGAGATAAGTCGGGAATGGTAGTGAGGAGTGGCTGTCCGCACCCCATTCTGACCACAGGAGGCTTGTCCTCTGCTCTGTCAGTGTGATTCAGGAAAAGATGCCACAAGCTCCTTTTGGGGGGTTGCTGGAGCCGTTAGTCAGGTAACTGGTTAGGTCGTGCTGCTGTGTTACCAGGTCAGGGATCAGAGCGTGACCTAGGGGCCGTCCTGCAACACAAGGCAGTGATGCGTGAGGAGACAAGGTGGATGCCCCCAGACCGGCTCCAGGGAGTCCGCCTGTGTGCTGCTGCCTCTGGCGAGTGTCACAAACCTGTGCATTCCACCTGCAAAGGAGCTCAGATGCTGCACAGTATTGGCGCGGATGTGAGACCGGACCCGAAGGATCACCCTTTCGCTTTGCCACAAGGTTAAGGGAATTCAGGAAGGAGACTCTTCCCCAGGCGCCGAACACACAGTTTTGACCTAGTGGGGCAGACGTGAGGTCTCTCGGTTTGGGTATTCTGTGAAAGACTCTGAGTCATAGATCGGCACACGGGCAGTGTATTGGGAGCACCCTGGGGCCCTCGGGAGCAACAACCATTCAGGAGGGAGGGAAGCAGGAGAAGGCAGAGGGAGAAGTTGGAATGTTTGCCACACAGCTGGGATTGCCTTGCACAGCTGTCCCAAACTGAGGCAGGCGGGCTGGGCCTTTGTACTGTCTCCCACTCACCCTGGAAGGTGTTGTGACCTCAGACGAGGCTCCCCATCAGCTAAGAGCAGTCTGCAGAAGGGGACTTATCCATACTATCAGTCCTGGTGGCTGGGCGCTGGCGTGCCACCATGGCACATGCCCTATGAGGCTGAAAACACAAAGCCACGCCAGGTTTTCCATGGCGGCCAAGGCATAAATGATGGATGCAGGAGCATTTTCTGATAAGGTTTGGATAGGGGTCAGGGAGTGGATTTGAGGTTAAGATGCAGAGGACCAGGGTCAGAGAAGAGGAGAAGGGGTGTGAGGAAGGCCAAGGAAGGGGACTCTGGATCCCTAGGGACTCCTTGCCTGTGCAGTTTGGCTAGCAGTATCTTTCGAGGGGGGCCAAGGACCCAGAGTCAGGCCTTGTCCCCACAGAGACCCTGGGCAGAGGATAATCTCTCTACTCCCACCCTCCCGCTTGGCACACAAGGACGAGTGAGGGCATCCTAATCTGGGGAGCTTCAGTCTTTAGGGGAAAGAAAGGCAACATATAGCTCTATGGCTGCTCGAGGGACAGGGAGATCGAAATGAGCTCTCTATGAATTTGAAATAAGACCTGTTGGAAATGAGATTCGTCAGAATCACAGAGGCTCGGAGCTGGAAGGGGTCATCAACTCCCTCATCTTACAGATGAGAAGATTGGTTAAGGGAGCAGAAGTGACCTGCCCAAGGTCACCAGTTCTTTAGTGTCAAAGTCAAAAAGAGGCCCAGTGCCTATTCAGAACACTGGCTTCTATAGTCTTTGTGGGGCTCCCTGCCTTAAAAGCAACCCCAAACTCTGGCAGACTTGGGATTTTCAAAGCCAGTTTTGTCTAAGGCAGCCCTTGGTCTTGGAAGCTCCTCTTTGCAGAGTTCTGTGGCGGGTGGTCACGCCAGCTGGAAGGCTAGCCAGCCAGAGAGGTCTCAGAGACATTTGCATTTGGGTGAAAAGGGCTGATGGTCTTGGACTCGCAGCTGAGGGTTTTCTGGGGTGGAAATTAAAGTGGCAGCAGGAAGCAGAATGCGACCTAATTAGCAGTTTGGTCTCCAACGCTGACCTCCTTTCGGGAAAGCTGGCAGTCGTAGGAGCATAAAGCAGCTGTCGCCCCTTCCCTGCCTGGCCAGGTGGGCTCAGAGCGGTGCCAGCCCAGCCGTTCCCCCACGCCAGATGCCCTTCTGGAAAGAGGTCTCACCTCACCCTCCAGAGCTCTCCATCCTCTGGCTCTGAGGGTCTGTGCAAACAAGCCACACTCCCAGCAGGAAACCCCTTCGGAAGGGCGGGAAGGAGGAGAAAAAAACAAAAGCCTTTCATGTCTCTGGGGGCTGGGGGTGGTGAGGGGGTAGACAGGAGGAGGCTAGAGGACGTGACCAGGGCCCAGGAGGGCGCAGGGGCTGCAGAGCGGAGAAGGGACAGAGGGTAGAGGGCGGCACGGAGCAGTGGATGCATTCCCTGGTGTCTCGCACCTGTTGTCTGCTGTGACCACACGTGCAGGCGACTCGGGAGCTGCAGCTAAACAGGCGAGCAGTGTAATTAATCCATTGTTTAGCATTATTGGAGCTCACTGCTGCGCCGGTTCTTCCTGGCAGTTCTCCCAGCCCCGCATGGGTGGTGGGAGGTGGGGGGGTAGCCGCAGCTCAGGAGCAGCGCTGAGGGAGCTGGAAGGACTGAGAAGTCAGGTCCAGGGAAAGAGGCTACTGCCTGGGGTGGGCGCCCGCCCCCCGCCCCAGCCTCGCCCAGGAGGGACGATGTACAGCGCTTCCCATGGCTGCAGGTGGGTTGTCTGGCTCTCGCCAAGAAGGCTGGTTTCCACCCTGGTCCTCAGAGGCTGGCTGAGCTGTGGGCGCCGAGTCACTGAGGTTTGCCTGGAGGCCGGGGCTGCTTCCTGCCGCCTGGCTTCTCATCTGGTGTGTGGTCAGCGGCTCTTCCCTTGGCATTAGTGCCCCGGCATCATGACAGATCTGAGTGGCCTCCCCTGAAGCTGAGAGCCAACACTTTCACAGTTCTAACTGAGTGCCAGGCACTGTTCCCAGCTCCGGGCATCTATTCTGTCCTCCAATCTGTGTGCCTTCCCTACTTAGGGAGGCACTCTCATTATCTGCATTTTACAGACAGATCAGACAGGCCCAGAAAAGTTAAGTAACTTACTCAAAGCAGCACAGCGAATAAGAGGTAGAGGCGGGTTTCAAACAGTTTGGCTGCAGAGCCTGTGCCCCCAATGTGCAGTCCCTTCCTGGGGTCATGGTTCTCAGCGCACATGCCTACCCGCAGTGGGGCCCACACAGCTTTTCTTGGAATCTCAGTCCTCCCATCCACCTGCCACAGGACATTGCCGTGTCTGCCTTGCAGATTCGGGTTACCCTTAGAAGGGCCTGGGAGTCTGAATGTTTAACAAGCTCTCAGCAAGGGTTTCACAAGCCAGTCTGTTTCGGAGGTCCTGGTGATCTGCGGTTATTTCAGGAAAGTGGTTCTCAAACAGGTGTGAAGAAGAAACAGACCTTATGGAGGTCACTGACTGTACTAATTCCTAATGCCTCAAGCCCCCATTTCTGGGTTTTAGACCCACTGGTTGGGTTCTATCACCCCATCACTTTAGTAGATGCAGTAAGCCCGTGAAGTCCATGTGCCTCCTCATTGCAGCCTGGTGCTGGCAGCCAGGCAGGCCAGCACAGCCCAGTCGGTCCTGCCAGGCAACTCTGGGCTAAGGCTTCGCTGCAGGGCTCACCAGCTCTCAGAGGCGTAGCGACGGCAAGGCACACTGAAGGACCAGCCGATGGATCAGGGATCCCGAAGCAGCTCCCCTGATCACTGGCTACTTCGCTGGAGGCTTCCTGGATGGTGGGAGCCGAGACTTGGTCCTTGCTCAGCAGCCTGCGGCTACCACAGTCAAGACAGCAGAGGAGGATTTTTTGCTTCCCTGGCCCCATGTGGACAGTGCCTCCTCTCTGTCCCAGTTCCTGCACACCAGCATGCTGAGAGGAGGGAAGCACATTCCTGGAACTAGATAGCCTCAAAGCATCCAAACTTACAGTCATAATATATATCATCTCTATCTCTGTGTCTCTATCTCTATATCTATCTCTATATCTATATCCACAAAACCATGTCTATTAGCTTGCCAGGCCAGGCCAATGAGTTGTTCTCTGAGTTAAGTGCTAGAAGGGAAAGTCTTCAGTGGTTATGCTAATTAAGGACCAAAAAATAAAACTAGCCTGTGGGATAGGGTGGAAGAGTCCAAGTGTCTGTACACGATCAGTTAAAACAAGACCCAGGGGCACCTGGGTTGTTTGGTCGGTTAAGCATCCAACTCTTGATTTGGGCTCAGGTCATGATCTCAGGGTCGTGAGATGGAGCCCCATGTCAGGCTCCATGCTCAGCGAGGAGTCTGCTTGAGACTCTCTGTCCCTGTCCCTCTGCCCCTCTCCCTGCTTTCTCTCTCTAATATAAATAAATAAGTAAAATATATTTTTAAAAAGTCCCATCATTCATTAGTTAGGAAGGTGCCTTCAGTTAGGTCCAGGGAAGAGCTCACATCTTGGCTCCTTTGGCCACAGCATTCAGTTTTGATTCCTCCTGGGCAAGTACAAGTGTAGATGAAAACGTGCTCTTCAGCTTGCTGGGGCTGGGGCTGCTGCAAGCCTGGAACCACCAGGGTCTGATCACTAAGGTCAGTCTGAGACCCTCCTGGGCTGGCTGCACCAGCAGCAGCCCACTGGAAGGAAGGGCAGCTTCTCCTGGGTCTCCAAAGGCCCAGGTCGGCCAGGGTAGTGGAGCAGGGATCCTTCCCTAGCTAGGCAGACCAAAGCACAGGTGCCTGGCAGCAAAGTTTAAGAAAGCACACAGTCTCAGGGTCACGTAAGTCTAGAGTCAAGCCTTCAGAGTGTCTCCTTAAGGTCTGCCCGGACTTTGGCCTAAGCCCCGTAGCTTTCCAGGCTGTAAGGGTGGACGTTTGCAGTGCATGGGTCCAGCTGGAAAGCTGTCCCACTGAATGAGCTATGGTTTCAGGCCCCTCAGATCCACGTTCTTTCCAATTGTTCTTTCCCCTGTGCTAGGAATGGATAAGGCATGTTGCTTGAGACCAAGAAAAGAGAGCGGGAAGGGATGAATCTCAGGGTGGGTCAGCTTTCGGCCAGGATCTGTCTAGTTCTGTGGATTTTACTCCCATGGCAGGACCACCGTGGCAAAGCCAGTGTGTCCCTTTACAGAGCTGACCTCAGGGTTCTCTTGCTGTTCCCTCAGGCCAGAGACACCTTGCTTCAGGAGATAGTGATGTGAAGTTTCAGGCCACGTGAAAATGACTCCTGCCAGAGATTAGCTGTGGGGTTCTCGCGGCCAGTCATAAAATAGCACCAGCCAGTCAAGGGCAGGACACTAGTTTCCTGATGCCAGTTTCCTCGGTGTGGCTCTTTCTAGAGTTTCTAGAAGAGTACTTGAGTCCAATGCCAAGTCCACTGATTTCACATGTAAACATGGCCCCTGGGGGCCTTCACGGGGTACGGAATCATGCATGACCCGGACTCTGGGTTGAATTTGGCCTCCACCATCCTGAGGAGAAAAAAACTCCATTCTGTGTTGAGTGGCCCATCAGGAAGGCCAGCTCTTGTGGATAACCGTCCGAATCTCAGTGATCAGGCCTCCTACTCAACGTGGGACTCACAAGCGCATCTACACCCTGAGATGAAACAGTCCTCCCTGTGTGAGTGAAATTGTCCCCACTGGTCTTCCTCACCTACTGGCTGTTTTCAGCTGTTTCTTCTTGTTCCATCCTTTAAAGATGCAGGGAGGAGCCAGCCATCAGTTGCTCGGTAATAACCCTTCACGTGGGGCATCCGGGAGACACACGGGCAAGTGCAGGCTTAGTGTGAGAGGCTCATTCCAGTCCATCCATGCGGGGACCTCAGGAAGTTTTGTTGTTGAATTTTCCCCCCTGAACATCAACTATGCATAATGAAGTCAGTTCAGGATGGGCTTTAAGCCCAAATTCACTTGCTTTGGGATTCGTCACTCAGGCTCCTATATTAAATTCACCTTGGGGTCTATGGTACATTTTATTAAATGTGACTTTCCTCTTTACAGCTAACATAAACATTTATTATACATCCTCTGATATATGTTTTCAGGAAGTGAGGAAATGCAGTTGTAGAAAGATATGATTCCCAACTGATTTGAAATATAGACGAATAGCATGTTTTAGAAAGGGGCCGGAACTCTAATGGGAAAAAAGTAGTTATCAGATTTTTTTTGCTTGTCTTTCTCTGTCTTCTCTTCTGGCACCAGTTAAAGGACCATTTCTCAGCCCTTCTCCCCATGCACACAAAAGATGATACCTAATATGAAATGCTGTCAAATCCTGCTTCATTAAAGCCCACAAAAGCTAACGCACAGCTCCCCTCACACTGCCCTAAAATGGGAACAAAGAGGCAGAATAATGCCAAAATAGAACACAAAGGGAAAGAGTTTATCCTCTGGGCCTGAGAGATGAAAGATAGCAGGAATCGTCCCTGAATGTTGGGCTGGGCCCCTGTTTCTAGGGCTCATTTCGTGGATGATGGGGGATTGTCAGATAGGGCAAGTGGTGTGAGCACTGCGATGGTGCAGGAAAGGCCTTCCAGCAAGGGCCCAGGCAGTGCTCCTGCTCATAGTTGGGTCACTGGCCACAAGAAGGGGTCTATGGCCCAGGATAGGGGCCGCTAAACAGGGACTACAGACTCCCACATGCTCGCTGTCTGATAGAATCCCCCCAGAAGACCAGTGTCGTCTAGAGATGTGAGCTTGGTTGGGGGAGTGAGGAAACAGTTTTGAGCAGCGTTCTGGGTTCTTTTTTAATTTTTTTTAAAGAGAGACAGAGCTTTTTTTTTTTTTAAGATTTTATTTATTTATTTGACACAGAGAGAGATCACAAATAGGCAGAGAGGCAGGCAGAGAAGGAGGGGGAAGCAGGCTCCCCATCGAGCAGAGAGCCGGATGTGGGGCTCGATCCCAGGACCCTGAGATCATGACCTGAGCCGAAGGCAGAGGCTTAACCCTCTGAGCCACCCAGGCACCCCAGCATTCTGGGTTTTTAAAGGGCAGTGCCTATAAGGGGAAGCAAGACTAAGCAAGTCCCTTAGCTTTGTGGCTCAGCGACAGAGTGTGCTCAATCACAGATGGGGTCGGCGTGTTCCACCAGGTCAGAATACAACCCCCTGAAGGACGAGTGAGTAGATTCAGAATAACCTTTTGCCGCCACCTGGAAATGGCAGAGCTAGAATCTAGCCCCGTGGGACGCAGTGAGGTGATGCTATCAGTAACAGCAGTGACAGACACAGCCCCAACCCTTTCCACCGGCCCGTACTGCCTCTTTGCTTTGACTCCCAGCCTCCCCCTCGCCCTTCTTCTTCCTTCGGTATTCTGCCAGCTACAGCTAACACCAGTTCCTGGGGGTTGTCACTGACCCCTGCCCCTGGGATCGTAGCCTCTTTACTTGCCAAGTGAGGCTGTATCTTGCTTGCATTACCCAAAACAGAGCCAGAAACAAGTATTTGAGAATGGGTAGTTTGCTTGGGAAGTGATTCCAAAGAGCAGGAGTAGGGGAGGGGAGATTGGAGACAGGGATGGAAAGCCAACAGAAGGGTGTGTCATCAGGGCTTGGTTCGGTTGGTGCCTCCTAAGAAGCATACAGAATACCTCCCAAAAACCTCCCCCTGAAAGATGGGATGTGGCCATCTTAATTCCCTGATTCCCATCCCCCACTGCCTGAGAGCTAGACTGGTGTGTGTTGACACTCGTGAACTTCTGAGCAGTGCCTGCAGTGGCCCAGCCCTCGTAAGCACCATTGGGCAGAGAGCAAAGGCACGGTGCTCACTTTTGGTGTGGCTCAGGAGCCCAAGCTGACATAGAGCTGTCCACCCCAGCTGCCGTCAGAGTCAGAGATATGACCAGTAGGGAGTGTGACAGGGCCCCAGCCGCATCCACTACAAGAAGTAAGTGTGCGAAACGGGGAGATGGTAACAGGTTACCACAGGGGAGCCAAAAAATGAAGGGAACTCGAACAAAAGTCCTCTGGGCAAAGAAGCTGATCTGGGATGATTCCAACTGACAGAAATAAGGAGGGCTTCAAAGAAGAGTTGGGGAGGGTTCTTGGGAGCTGGGTGGGGGAGACTGTCAGAGAGAAAAGGGCAGAAGTCCTTCTGGATACCCAGCATCCTGTGCATTAGAATGCACTTGAGCCCTGACCCAGCAGAGTCCCTCAACGTGAGGTCATAAAGGAGGTGAGACCAGACTGTAATGAGATTTTCTGGTTCCAACTGTAATAAACCTCTGTGGGTAGGGACCAGGATGGTCTACGTCGTATTGATTTCAGGGCTACTGCAGGGTCATGCCTTTGTGAGAGTATTTAGAAAGCTTGCAGTGCAAGGGATGGGGTGTTGGGAAACGGGGAAGGCTCGGGCCAGAATCTTGATGAGACTCTGGGAGCTATTTGCCCTACAAAGCTAGAGTCTAGACATTGCCGTTCCAACCTGCCACGAAGCACCTTGGGAAGAGTTGAGAGTCTCTGGGGCACTGCAAACTCAAACTTGTAAAAATAAAGAAAGCCTCCCCTGTGCACCTATGTCATAAATACTTTGAGAGAGAATCTGAAGATTGCAAGCCTCTGAGATGAGCAGGATGAAGTCTGTCTGGTTGAGCTAATTAAATATTATGAAAGGATCAGAGAAGATTCATACAGCAAAGTCCTAGTAAGTCATCCATTGGCAACGTGCTTGGGCCTCCAAATACCACAGTCTTGGAAGTTATAGTGGCCATATATGATTGACCTTTTCAGTGCCCTTCCTTTGGAGAACTGATTTCACCTCCCTTCCATGTGGTTCTGGTAGGAAGGTAATCGCAGTACCTTGCTCCCTACACACCTCCGTCATCACACACCCCAGTCACAGAGGTGTTGTGGAAGGAAAGGCCAATCAAATACCCCCATTACTCTGATCACAGCAATTCCTTCAAGGATGAGTGTGTGACTTAAACAGGAATAATGAAAGTGTTCCCTGAGATCAACTATACGGATGCTGGCAGAATGAGGGTGTCTCATCTATTTGTTGGTGAAGCTTCTGAAAAATAAAGTGGCACCAAGAAGGAAGAAAAGTTGAAAGATGGGGAGACTGAAAGATACTGTGGAGTTCTGAATGCATCTATGTCTGATGCCACATCTCTTCCAACTTGCCCATTACATGAACAAATAAATTCCCTTTTTGCTTTAGCTAGTCTGATTTGGATTTCTGCATCTCCCATGGAGAAGATGTCTGACTAAGACAGTGTCGGCTGAGCACATAATGTAGTCTCTGCTAGGTATAGTGAGTTGAGTGTTAGTCCCCAAAAGCTATGTCCCTGTCCAGAACCTATGAATACGATTTATTTGGAACAGGGTCTTTGCAGATATAATTACATTAAGGATCTCAAGGTGAGATCTCTCAGATTATTGGGACGGGCCCTAAATGCAGTGATGAGTGTCCCTATAAGAAACACACAGATTAGAGATACACAGACACCAAAAGAGAAGATACAGACATACAGAAGAGAAAACCATCTGAAGACAGAGGCAGAGATTGGAGTGATGTAAGCACAGAGAATCCTGGCAGCCCCAAACACTAGAAGAGGCGATGAAGGATTATTCTCCAGAGCCTCCAGAGGGAGTACAGCCCTACTGACACTTGGGTTTTATACTTCTGGTTTCCAGACTGTAGGAGAATACATTTCTGTTGTTTTAAGCCATGTAATTTGTGATAGTTTGTTATGGCAGCCATAGGGAACTAATACACTTGTTGTTTGCCAAAGATTCAAATACGAAAAGAAAGCATCGTTGCTGTGGAGATAGTGGCATAAATTTATTATTTATTTTAAGTAACGATCACACAATGGCTGTGTTAATGGAAGTGTGTCCAAAGTGGAATGGGGCAAAGAAGAGTGGTTCCTGCAATGGTGTCATATTACAGGTGTAGAACTGTATGATGGCGAAGAGAACTTCTTGCATTCAAATCCTGGCCCCCTACTTGCTCTGCCATATATAGCTGTGCAACCTTGGGTAAATTGCTTAACCTTTCTGGGCCTCAGTTTCCCAATCTGTGAAGCAGGAATGGCAATAATACCGCTCTCATAGGGTTTTTGTGAGAGTTAAATGAGATAATATATATTCATTACTTAGAACAGAGCCTCACACATGGTATAGGTACTTGGTAAATGCTATTCTGGAGGAACTACCCAGTAACATAACTGCCCCAGGAAATGGACAAAATCTGGGGAGATCACAGGGAAGGAGAGTCTTGTGAAACTAATCCCGTAAAGTTGTTCATGAATTTCTACGATCATCTCAAACCTGTGCATGCACAGATGTGATCCTGAACAGCACAGGACATATTTTGAGACGTGAACAAAGAAATTGACCAATGCCACTCGAAGACTGGCCACTGGGTCATGTGCATATGAAACAGATCCAAATTGTGTAACGAAGGCTTTGAAAACAGAACTGCCATTGAAACCACAACCCACAGAAGGCTGGTCAAAATTTGCAGCCTGAATGTTTACTGTCTGCTAAAACAAAAAATAGTGACCTTCTCCATGAGATTTAAACAAGAACCAGAATCTAATAACAGAATAGTTGAGACATCTAGATGCAATCCAAAATCACTCAGTGTACGAAGAACCAGGATGCAATGGTAAGATGGCACACATGTGAGAATTGTCAAACTAAGATTTTAAAATACCTATTATAAAAATATTTGAAGAAGTAAGGGTGAACACACTTGACATACGTAGAAAGACCAAGTCTCAACAACATCAAGAAAGGAAGATATGTGAAAATCTAGTGGGAATTTTAGAACAAAATAATACAATAACTCAAATTAAAAAAATGCCACACTTCATTGGATAGGCTCAATAACAGAATTCAGATAGTGGTGGAAATGATCAATAGAAATTAACCCAATCTGAATAATGGATAAAAAAAGATTGAGGGGCACCTGAGTGGCTCAGCTGGTTAAGCCTCTGACTTCAGCTCAGGTCATGATCCTGGAGTCCTGGGATCGAGTCCTGCATTGGGCTCCCAGTTCCATCCACGGGGAGTCTGCTTCTCTCTCCGACCTTCTCCCCTCTAGTGCTCTCTCTCACGTGCTCTCTCTCTCTCTCTCAAATAAATAAATAAAATATTTTTTAAAAAGGTTGAGAAAAAATAATGAACAGAGCCGTGAGATCCTCTGGAAAAATACCAAAAGGCCTAATAGTTGTGTTGTCAGAATCCCAAAAGAAGAGGAAAAAGAACTTTATGTTGAAAAAATATTTGAAAAAATAATGGTTGAAAATTCCCCCATTTGGTAAAATACATAAACCTATAGATTCCAGAAGATGAGTGAACTCCAAGTAAGATAAACTCAAATATACCTATAATCAGACATAGCATAATCAAACTACTGAAAAGTAAAAACAAAGAAAAGAAATGCTTTATTTGTAAGAGAACAGTTATTTCAATGACTGTGAATTTCCCCTCAGAAACCATGGAGGGCAGAAGAAAATGACACAATATTTCTCAAGTGCTGGGGAAAAAAAAAGAATAGTTAACTGAGAATTCTACATGCAGTGAAAGTATTCTTCAGGAGTAAAGGTGAACTAAAGTTACTCAAAAGTGAAGGAAAGTAAGAGAATTCATAGTCAGCAGACCTGTTCTAAAAATTGCTAAAGACATTTCTTCAGCCATAGGAGAAATGATACCATATGGAAGCTTGGAAGATTAGGAACAAAGGACCAGCAACATAAACAGTGGTGTAAGTAGTAAATATTTGTTTGCTGTTACTAAAAATATTTACTAAGTAAAATTGACTATTTCTCTCCTCTTGAGTTTTTAAAAATATGTTTGACAGTTGAAAGGAAATTTATAGCATTGTTTGATAGGGTTTTCAGTGTTTTTAGATGTAATATATAAGACGTTAAAACATAAATGTAAGAGAGTGAAGGGACCTATATATGGCATTAAGTTTCTTCATTCCATATGATTCTAAATAGAATGGGAAAAGTTAAATATGTATATTCTAATACCTAGAGAAACCAGTGAAAGATCAACAAAAAGAGATATATTTTTCAAAAAACAGCAGATGAATTAAGACATATATTGGGGTGCCTGGGTAGTTCAGTCAGTTAAGTGTCTGATTTCAGCTCAGGTCATGACCTTGGGGTCCTGGGATTGAGCCCTGCATTGGGCTCCCTGCTCAATGGGGAGTCTTCTTCTTCGTTTCCCTGTGCCCCTCTCCACTGCTTATGCTCTTTCTCTCAAATAAAAATAAAATCTTAAGAGCAGTGAAAACGGACAGGAGAAAGTAATAAAGGTAAGACAATATGATGTCCCTGAGAACAGAAAAACAATAGACAACATCAGTGAAACAGGATGCCGTACTTAGAAAAGATTTATAAAGTTGATGAATCTCTACCAATATTGACAAGGAAGGAGAAAAAGAAACCAAATTATCAATGTGGGGAATGAATAGAGGGATACCACTACAAAGCCCATGGTCAATGATAGGATAATAAAGGGATACTTTGTACAGTTCTACGCACATGTATTTGACAAGTTAGTTGAAATGGACCAATTCCCTGCAAACCCAGATGACCAAATTGCATCTAAGATGAAGTAAGTAACTTGTATCGTCCTGTAACAGATGAAAATATTGGTGAAAAACCTTTCGAAAAGAGAAGTATCGAGGAGCACCTGGGTGGCTTGGTCAGTTAAGCAACTGCCTTCAGCTCAGGTCATGATCCCAGGGTCCTGGGATCAAGTCTCAAACTGGGCTCCCTTCTTAGTGAGGGACCTGCCTCTCCCTCTCCCTCTGTCCCTCCCCCTGCTTGTGCTCTTACTCTCTCAAATAAATAAAATAAAAAATCTTTTTTTTTTTAAAGATTTTATTTATTTGACAGAGAGAAACACAGCCAGAGGGGGAACACAAGCAGGGGGAGTGAGAGGGAGAAGCAGGCTTCCCGCCGAGCAGGAAGCCCGACGTGGGGCCCGATCCCGGGTCTCCGGGATCATGACCTGAGCCGAAGGCAGTCGCTTAACCAACTGAGCCACCTAGGCGCCTCTAAAATAAAAAATCTTAAAAAAAAGAAAAGAAATATCAAGGCCTAGGTAGTTTCACTGGAGAATTCTACCAAACACTTAAAGTAAAAAATAACATCAATTCTACACAGTCTCCTCTCAAATACAGAAGAGTATGGAACACTTCTGAATTCATTTTGTGAGGCCAGCGTTGCATGATACCAAAATCAGACAGAGTATTATAAGAATAGAACACTACAGACCAATATCTTTCATAAACACACAAATATCCTCAACAAAATATTAGAAAATTGGATCCGGCAGTGCTGACTCCAGCCATTCCAAGATCCCTAAAGAACTGATGGATACTTCCTCCATATTCTCCCTTTGGCTCACTCCAGCAATAAAATCAAGTTGGTAGAATGTCCCTGGAAGGAACTTGTGCACATGCCTAGCTGCTACCTGAGGGACAGGCCCCCAAATCACCTAGTTTTGAGAGCCATTGGGACTTGTTCAGGAGAGTTCAGGAGTCCTGCAGGATCATTGCAAACAAAAAAGCAGTTTTTAAAGGAGTCCAGGAACACCCTCTGTGGCTATGTACTCAGGCTCGGCACAGGGGAAGAAAGTAAATATGCCCATCTCCCGGCTGCTTCTGAGGGTCCACCTTCCAATCGCCACACATCTGGATGCTGATTGTGGTCCTCCGCTTTGGGACACTAATGAGTCTTGGCACACCCTCAACTACTGGAAGCCACTAAGAACAAAAACAGTGGCTTGGACCATCATGAAGGTTTGCGGAGCAACCGGGAGCTCAGGCCAGGCAGACTGATGAGGCTCGTGTCCAACATGAGACCAGTCTGTCAAGACTGGGACAGGTGGCTATTTTATCTAATGTGTAGAAACCAACACAGGGAATCAAGGACAGTGCAGAATTGTGCCAAACAAAAGAACACAATGAACCTCCAGAAATTGATCTAAATGAAATGAAAATAAGTTAGTTACCCAATAAAGAGTTCACAATAATGATCATAAAGATGATCACTGAGGTCATGGGAACAATGCATAAACAAAGTGAGAATTTCAACAAAGAGGAAGAAAATAGGGGCACCTGGGTGGCTTAGTTGGTTAAGCAACTGCCTTCGGCTCAGGTCATGATCCCAGAGACCGGGGATTGAGCCCGCATCAGGCTCCCTGCTCGGTGGGAAGCCTGCTTCTCCCTCTCTCAATCCCCCTGCTGTGTTCCCTCTCTAGCTGTGTTTCTTTCTGTCAAATAAATAAATAAAATCTTAAAAAAAAAGAGGAAGAAAATATAAGAAAGTACCAAACAGAAATCATAGAACTGCAGAGTACAATTAACAAATGAAAAAAAAATCCAGTAGAGGGCTTCAACAGAAGATTAGATCCAACAGAAGAATCAGTGAACTCAAAGATAGGACAGTGGAATTCATCTAATCAGTGGGACAAAAAGGAAAAAAGAGTGAAAAAGTGAAGAGAGCCTAAAGGAATTATGGGATGCAATCAATATGCATTATAACACAAGAGCAGTAGCCAAGGTGTGGAAACAACTTATGTATCTGTGGATGGATGAATGAACAAAGCAAATGTACACGCACACGCACACACGCACACACACACAGTGGAATATTTTTCAACCTTGAAAAAGAAGGAAATCCTGTTATTTCCCTCTTGGATGACCTTGAGGCCATTATGCTGAATGAAATAAGACAGATAGTGCTTGATACCATTTACATGTGGAATCTGAAAGAAAAACAGTGAGACTCAATAGATAGAAACAGAGTAGAATAGCGAATGGCAGGAGTTGGAGGGTAGGAGAAATAGGGAGAGGTTGGTAAAAGAGTAGAAACTTTCAGTTAAAAGATGAATAAGTTCCAGGGTGCCTGGGAAGCTCAGTCAGTTAAGCGTCTGCCTTTGGCTCAGGTCATGATCCCAGGGTCCTGAAATGGAGCCCTGTGCTGGGCTCCCTGCTCAGTGGGGCATCTGCTTCTCCCTCTCCCTCTTCCCCTCCTCCCACTTATGCCCATGTGTGTGCGCTCTTTCTCTCTCTCTCTCTCTCAAATAAATAAGTAAAATCTTTAAAAATGAGTAAATTCCAAGGATCAATGTATGGTATGGTGACTGCAGTTGATAACACTGTATTATATAATTGTAGAGTATTACTCAGGGAAAAAAAAAGGAGTGTACCACAGATAAACACAACTTGTCCGACTCCCAAAGGGTGAGTGAAAGAATCTGGTCCCAAAAGGTTATGTGCTACATGATATCATTTCTATGATGTGCTCTGAAAGATAAGACTGTCATGGCCAAGGACAGACCCATGATTTCGCTGGGGGGTAGAGGTAGGGGCCGGGACAGCTATGAAGGGTTTTGGTGAGAGAGTTTTTTCTGGTAATGGAAATCCTCTGCATCCTAATATAGGTGATGGTTACATGAATCAGAATATATGTTAAAATGCATAGAAATGCCTGCCCCCCCAATCAGTTTGGCTTTATGTGAATCTAAACACTAAAATCAAAAAAGAACAAGATACTAACCATTAACACGGTATTAGCACCACTTGGATGAGACTTGCTCTATGCCAGACCATGTTTTAAGGTGTTGCTATATAGTAACTTGGGTGGAAAATAAGACCCAGGGATTTGTCTATGCCAGTGTTTCTCAAACCCCACCCGGGGACCTTGTTGAAATGCAGGTTCAAATGCAAGAGTTGGTGGATGCATCCTGAAATTCTCCACGGGATGCCGATGCCCCCAGTCCGTGGACTAGACTTTGAGTAGCCAGGGGCTAATGTTTCCCACTTTGTAAATTAAGACTGAGCTGCGCATTCTGATCATTGGAGATAGAGCCCGGTGTTCTTTCTATTCCACTACTGCTATCTCCAGAGATTTTTCCCCCTCCTGCTGCGGTTTGAGAGAAGGCACAGGGCTGCCAGTTCCCCGAGTGCAGCGCCGGCCGCAGAGCCCAGAAAGCACCCATTTTCACAGTCAGCTATGGGTACTTGTCTAATCCCGGGTAGATTTAACCACAGGTGCACTGTGCTTCAGGATTGGACTTTTAAAAAAATATTGTGTTGAGACTGATAAGCCAATTGTGGACATCGCTAGGCCTCTGGCAGGAGAGAGGAGAAGGGAAGAGAGGAGGAAAGGGGCTGGGGCAAGCCGATGATGCATGGCAACTGGAAGAGGATAGAGGATGGCGGTTGGAGGCGGGGGAGATGTCTGAATTCCTTCTGCGGTCTGCCAGGGCACAATTATAGTAACAAGAGCGTCACAAACATGCTGCTAATGCTTCCTGGTAGGGGGCAAGGCATGGCTGCTCCAGTGGACAGCGGAGCCAGCTGAGCAGCGCCTCTGCCCGAGAAGCCTGATGATTATTTATTTGCATCACAGACTCCTCGTTTCACAGGCCTGGCCATCTCAGCCCATGTGCTGACTGGCTGTCCAGACCTGGGGCCATCCTTGATGGTGATGCGTTTCTGAGTTAGCCCCATTCTCTCCCTTCGTGGAATGCCACACACTCTGGAACAAGGATGCTATAGAACCGTGCGTGACCCTTCCACTCCTGGAATGGGGTGCCAAGGACTAGTGAGAAGCCTGTATCAGCAGGGTTTGGAATATTTGAGATATGTGCAGGAGTCCTTCGTTCTTGCTGGGTTTGGGTTTAAAAAGGATCTCCTGGGTTATATTGGCAGAAGCTCTTTTCCTTTCCTCTGTAGTTTACTTTTAAAAATCAGATAGACCTTGACATATAATGAAATAATAAATCTCTGTGACAAATTTATATATACATACATATGCAAACTGCCATGGGAGTTTGAGCTTCTTTACCAACCCCAAAGACAGGATATCCCCAAAGCTTGTAGCATGGTGCACATACTAATGGGAAGCAACTTCATTGTGGTGAATCAAGTTGCACTGCCCTTTGTCCCATCACTGATAGACGGTGTCTCTAACACTTGGTCCTTCAGCAAGTATTCTTTATATGCTCAGGAGTCTTTCTTACTGAATCAGCTACTATCCCCACAATGTTGCTGCATAACATATTAATTCAGAAACCTCCATGGCTTTCAGCTGTGTTTATTGTCCATGCAACTGGGGGATATGACGAGCTTTGGCTGATCTAGATTGGGTCCAGCTGGTGTGATGACTCCATTCCATGTGAGCCCAGTGGCTATCCCAGACATGTTTTTCTTAAAAAAAAATTATTTATTTATCTGAAAGGTGGGGAAGTCACAGAGAGAGAGAAATGTAAGCAGACTCCATGCCGAGCTCAGAGCCTGACACAGGGCTCAATCCCAGGACCCTGAGATCACGACCTGAGCAGAAACCAAGAGTTGGAAGCTTAACTGCTTGAGCCACCTGGATGCCCCTCAAGAACATGTTTTTCTCATGACAATGGCAAAAGAAGGAGAAAGGAGACTTGGAGCTGGCACAACATCACTTCCACCTCCTTTTTTTTTTTAAATTTTATTTATTTATTTGACAGAGGGAAATACAGCTAGAGAGGGAACACAAGCAGAGGGAGTGAAAGAGGGAGAAGCAGGACTCCTGCCGAGCAGGAAGCCCGATGCAGGGCTCAATCCTGGGACTCCAGGATCATGACCTGAGCCGAAGGCAGTCGCTTAACCAACTGAGCCACCCAGGCGCCCCCCGCCTCCTTCTATTGGACAAAGCAATTGACGGCTGAACCCAGAATCAGGAAGTACACTGTGCCTCCTGACGGCAAAGGGTGCAGACAAGAGAAATGGTGCAGTATTGTGATCACTGAAGCCACGGATCACACTTGCCAAGACATGCTGCTCTCTCTTCCTCATCAGGTACTGGAATGTCCCGCCATGTACCACCACTGTTCCACACCATGGACAGACCCACTGTGCAGGCACCAGACTCATGTCAAGACCTCCGGCTATAGGGGAGAAGAGGAGAATGCAGCATACCCCTCTTTATTATAATCTGTGACATAGATGCTTGTAACACTGAGTCTTTTAGAAACCTTAATAAAAAGGTCTTTACTTACAACCCTTCTCTCCCAGGAGCAGTATTGCCCTTAGAGTTGAGATAGGATGAATTTAAGTTTGAGCCCCTAGCTATACTCAGAATGGCTGCTTTTCTCCAGGAATGTGGTCAAACTGGAGCCTGTCTTCTTTTCTTCCGAAGACAACCTTAAGGAATACCAGTAAGGTTATATCAAGTTTCTTTGCTTCATTAACAGATCTCCAGCCACTTTGGCATAATTTGGGTGTAAAATACATACATCTGCTTCTCATAATGACAGTCTAATTAATGATTTTTTTTGTCATAACTTTCAGAAAAACCCACTTTGAGGGTGCCACTTTTTCTTTCTTCATTATTCCTCTATTTTATTTTATTTTGATAAAATGTTCGCCCCCCAGAACACACTAAATACATTTTAAGAAGTGATATTTGGACATGACAGTTCCAGGGAATGTGTCAAATTAATTGATACATGAGCTTTTAGGCAGAGTATCATATGGCATGGATTTGCACTGCATACCACATTTGGATAAGCCCAAAATTGTTGGCCTTGTCTATGTAGACCTATCAAGAAGGAGGAAGGGACAGCATCTTCTGTGACTTTTCTCTGTTGTTTGTGTGTACTTCTTCCACATTCCCAAAGCACTCCTTTGCTTAGTCTTTTTTTAAAAAAATATTTTATTTATTTATTTGACAGAGAGATCACAAGTAGGCAGAGAGGCAGGCAGAGAGAGAGGAGGAAGCAGGCTCCCTGCTGAGCAGAGAGCCCGATGTGGACCTTGATCCCAGGACCCTGAGATCATGACCTGAGCTGAAGGCAGAACTTTAACACACTGAACCACCCAGGCACCCCTTTGCTTATTCTTTATTTTTGTCCTAGAGGTGTTTTTTCGTGCTATAACATTATTTTTAAGGCACTTTGAATGCAGGATAACCATGAGACCAAGTAAGTTGAAAAGTTGAAGAAAATGATAGAGAAAAAACAATGTATCTTCCAAAAAATGATTCCCTTTCACCTTTCCTCTGTCATTCACAATGCTATCAAATTTTCTCTTCTTCCTTTGACAAGAACACTGTAATTTCATGACAAGATATTGTATGTACCAACTATGTTTTTTTACTTTCAAGTTTATTTTTTAAAGAAGCTTGTTTTTTTGTTTAATTGATACATATCATCTTTCTGTGGATATTCCTTCTCTATGTTAGGTTGAGATGGAACACATCATCATTTGCCTTATTAAAATAAGTGGGATTTCTGGCATTGAACTTTCAGACAAAATAGAGTAAACATATTTCACTTTATTCCTAAAAACCCTGGAAAAACTACATGAAGCAAACCTCAGAAGGCCCTCAATTTTTTTTGTTGTTGTTGTTTTTGGAAGTGGTTTGTCTAAAAATCTTGGGATTTGAGGAATGACATCTCTGTCCTGGCCTGGATACCAAAGAAACTCTCAAGCCAGAAACACTAAGCACAGAGAAGTCTAGTCAAATCAGTAAGACAAGTGAAGAATTTTCTCTCTACATGAAAAACTGGGAGAGTGGAAACCCAAAATAAACCTTTTTGCCACATGAGCCTCACACCACCTGAACACCCCAAAAAACATGTGTCATCCCCAATGCCACTATGCAGGATCGTGGGAACACACCCTTCTCAACCCCCCAGTCTGGCAGCATTTGGGCAGCAACCCTCTGTCTCCTGATTGGTAGCGATCAGCAGAACCTGTGTGTGAGCAGAGCCCTGACTACTACCCTGGTTTAGCAGTAAGGAGGCGGGTCTCTCTATCAGCAGGTGGGCACCTACGGAGGGAGTATTTTAGCAGGCCCTCAATCCCATCCTGGCCTAGCAGTTCTGAGCCAGTATCCCTTCTCCTCCTGACCAGTGCAAATATGCAGAGGCTGGGTTGTGAACAAAGCCCAGGCTGTCTTCGTGGCTTGGCAGTAATGAGTAATAAGATGAAATAGGAACCACAGTCTCAGAACACAATATACAAATTATCCAGAATACAATTGATAATCACCATACCAAGAACTAGGGGGAAAAAATGTCCCCTAGAACAAGAAAAGAGGATCAGCAGATGTCAACAGCAGGGTGACAAAGATATCAGAATGATACAGGGCTTTTAACACAACCATCATAAAAATGTTACAATGCATAATGATGAGCATCTTAAAAAAAATGAAAAAAAGCCTCAGCGAAGCAACATAAGACACAACTGAATGGAAATTCTGGTACTGAAAAAAATTGATTATTATTATTTTAAAGATTTTATTTATTTATTTGACAGAGAGAAACACAGCCAGAGAGGGAACAGAAGCAGGCGGAATGAGAGAGGGAGAAGCAGGCTTCCTGCCGAACCCAACGCAGGGCTCGATCCTGGGACTCCAGGATCATGACCTGAACTGAAGGCAGTCGCCCAACCAACTGAGCCACCTGGGTGCCCCAAAAATCGAATATTTTTAGAAAAGCTCATTGAAGGGGCTCGAGAGCACACTGGAGATGATAGAAGAATTAGTGGATTTATAACTACATCAATAGAAATTACCCAATTTTCATAGAAAAATTAATAATAGAGAAAATAGAATGGGAAGGAATAGGTATACGGCCTCAGGGGTCTGTGGCTCAATTAAAAACAAACCTATATTCATTTCATTAGAGTCTCAGAAGGAGAGGAGAGAGTGGGGAATTGAAAAAATATTCAAATACTGGTGGAAAACATCCCCAGTTCTACAGAAGACATAAACTTCTTGAAAACCAAAGACAAAGAAAGAATCTGAAAGTAGCCAGAGAGAAATAACGCATTATCTACAGAGGAAAAACTATTTGGATGACAACAGATTTCTCATCAGAAACCATGAAGATGCCAAGAAAAAAGCACAATATTTTTTAGTACTGAAAAAAAAGAACCATCAACACAATTCTCTATCCAGAGGAAATGGACTTCAGGAATGAAAGTGAAATAAGCACATTCTCAGGTAAAGGGAAACTAAGATAATTTATTTCCAGCATGATCTGCCTTAAAGCCATTTGTTCAAAGAAGTTCTTTCAATAAAAAAAACCACAATAGCAGAAAGAAACTGAGAACATCCAAATAAAGAACAACAGACTGGGTAAACATATGGGTAAAAATAATAGACTATCTTTCTCAGCTTGAGTCTTTGAAATTACATTAGAAGGTTAAAAACAAAATGACAGCATTTTCTTATGTTGTGCTGGGTGTATCTAGAGAAATATTTAAGGCAACTGAATTATAAAGGAGGAAAACAAAAAAGAGAAAATGGATATGTTTCCTACACTTCACTTGAAGTGGTAAAATGTTGATACTAATAGACTGTGATAAGTCACATATTTATATTGTAATTCCTTGAGCAACCACTAAAAAAAAAAAAACAACAAAAAACCTCTATCAAGAGGTATACTCAAACCTGTAAATAAAGCAAGATGCAATACGAAAGAACATTCAGATGACCTAAAAGAAGGCAGGAAAGGGGAAACAAGCAAAAGCCAAATAAAACAAACAGAAAACAAATAAAAAATAAGTCAGACATAATTCCTAACATATCAATAATTGTATTAAATATGAATAGTATAAATACACCAAGTAAAAGATAGTAATTGACAGAGTGGGGGGGGATGACCCAACTATATGCTCTCTACAGGAAATCTATTTCAAATATGCCAATATAGGTAGGTTAAAAATTAGTGGAATGGAAAAAATGTACCATGCAAACACTAATCAAAAGAGAGCTGGCTATACTACTATTAGTATACATATTATACTGATATCAGGTAGAGTAGACTTAAGAGCAAAGAAAATTATCAGGGACAAAGACAGATACTCCATAGTGATAAAAAGATCAATCCACCAAGACATGACAATTCTAAATGTGTATTGCCAAATAATGATGCTACAAAATGCATGAAGCAAAAATTAATAGAATTAAAGGGAGAAAGAGAAAATCCACAAGTATACTTTGGGATCTCAATATTTGTCTCTCAATAACTGATAGAACACTACACAGAAAATCGGCAAAGATGTAGAAGAACTGAAAAATACCATTAGCCACAGGATCTAATTGATCTTTATAGAACATTTCATCCATCAAGTGGAATTCAAATGTTCTCCAAGCATACATGGAATAGTCACAAAGATAGACGATATCCTCAGTCAAAAACGAGAAAAAACTCAGTAAATCAAGAAAAGCTAGAATCACTCTTTTAAAATGGCCGGACAATGGAATATTAGTCATAAAAATGGACAAAATCTTGCCATTCACAACAACAGGATGCTAAGTGAAATAAGTCAGAAAAAGACAAATACCATATGATTTCACTTATATGTAGAATCTAAAACAAACCAAGATAGACTCATACATGCAGAGAACAAACTGTTGGTTGCCAGAGGGTAGGGGAATGGGGGTATGGGCAAAATTGGTGACAGGAATTAAGAGGTACAAGCTTCCAGTTATAAAATAAATAAGTTATGGGGATGAAAAGTATAGCATAGGGAGTAGAATCAATAATATTGCATAGTGACAGATGGTGACTACACCTATCATGGGGAGCACTGGGTTATGTATAGAATTATCAAATCATTATGTTGTACCCATGAAGCTAATAGACTGTTGTATGTTAACTATACTTCAACTTAAAAAAAGTATGAAAATCATATAGGGTATCATCTCTGCTCATAACTGAGTCAAACTAAAAATCAGTGGAAAGAAAGACAACTGGTACATTTCCAAATAATTGAAAATTAAACAACATAATTGTAAACAATCCATGGGCCAAAGAGGTGGTTTCAAGGAAAATCAAAACCTACATAGAAACAGAATGAAAATGAAAATACAACATATTGAGACCTGTAGAATGCAGCCAAAGCAGCGCATAGGAGGAAGTTTGTAGCATTAAATGCTTATATTTGCAAAGAATAAAGATCTCAAATCAATAATCTAAACTTTTATCTCAGAAAAGTGGAAAAAGAATAACCCCAAACCAAGCAAGTGGAAGCAGATCATGAAACCAAGAGCAGAAATAAATGAAATTGAAAATAGGAAAACAATAGAGAAAATCAGTCAAAATAACGCAGGTTCTTTAAAACTATCAACAAAATTGATAAACCTCTAGCAAGACTGACCAAAAAAAGAGAAATCACAAGTTATAAATGGTGGGAATAAAAGGAAATATCACTGTATACCCCAAAGCTATTAAAGGATAATAAGGTAACAACAAACAGCATAACACACGTAAGTTCAACTATAGTCTAATAAAGGAAAATTACAAACCAATATCTCTCATGCACACAGACACAAAAATTCTCAACAAATTAGAAAACCAAATACAGCACCTTATAAAAAGAATCCTATATCAAAAGTAAGGGGATTTATTCCAGGAATGCAAATGTTGTTCAATATTTGAAAAATGGATCAATGCCACCCACCATATATTAACAGACTGAGCAGGAAATGCCACATGATTATATTAATTGATGCAGAAAAAGCAGTTGATGAAATCCAACTTCCATTTCTGAGAAACGCTTAAGCAAACTAGGAATTGAAAAGAACTCAAACATCCTTAACCTGATGAAGGGCATTTAAAAAAATGAACCGCTAACATCATACATAATGTGAAAGACTGAATCCCTTTCCTCTAAGATCAGGGACAATGCAAGGATGTCTATTCTCCACTCTTATTTAACTGCAACTCTTAACCTGTGCAATAAAGCAAGAAAAGGATATAAAAGACATAGCAATTAGAAAATAAGAAATAAACTTTTCCTATTTGCAGATGACATAATTGTCTATGTACAAAAGCCCCAATAAATCTGTAGGAAAACTCCTAGACTAAGAGAGTTTAGCAAGGTTAACATTCAAAAGTTAGTCACATTTTTAATATTCAAACAATAACTATTAAAAAACAATGAAAAATACAGTACTATTTATAATTGTTTTAAAAAAGAAACACTCAAGTATAAATCTAACAAAAAATGTATAGATATATGCTAAAAACTATAAAACTTTTATGAGAGAAATAAAGATACGAATAAATGGAGAGACAACACTATGTTTATCGATAGGGAGACTTGACATAGTAAAGATGTTATTTTCCTGAAATTGATCTGTGTATAGATTCAGTATCTCTATAAAAATCCCAACAAATCCCAGCAATATCTTTTGTAGGTATAGACAAGCTTAGTTTAAGATTTATGTGGAAAGACGAACTAAACAGCTAAATAGCTAATAACTAATAGACAAATAGCTAAAACGATGTTGAGGAAGAAAAATATAATCACAGATTACACTATGGAATTTTAAAGACCTACCATATACTTACAGTAATTTAGACAGTATGGTATTAGTGGAGGGAAAGAGACGCAGAGAGAGATTGATCAGTGGAAAAGAAAAGAAAACCCTAAAACAAGCTCACATAAACACGTCCAACTGATCTTTTTGGAAAGGCACAAAAGCAATTCAATGGAGAAAGAAAAGTCTTTTCAGCAAATGGTATTGGAACAATTGGCCATCAATAGGCAAAACAATGACTCTCACACCTAACATAAAAATAGCTTGAAATGTATTATATCTCAATGTAAATGTAAAACTATAAAATCTATAGAAGAGAACAAAAGAAAAGACCTTTGTTACTTAAGGAATACTCAGATGTAACCCCAAAATAAACCATATGTAAAGAAAAAAAATCACTTAGGTAGACTTCATCAAAACTTAAAACTTCTGTGGGTGCCTGCGTGGCTCAGTTGGTTTAATGACTGCCTTTGGCATAGGTCATGATGCTGGAGTCCCAGGATTGAGTTCTGCATCAGGCTCCCTGCTCAGCAGGGAGTTGGTTTCTCCCTCTGACCCTCCCTGCTCTCATGCTCTCTCAGTCTCTATCTCTCATTCTCTCTCTCTTTCAAATAAAATAAAATATTTTTAAAAACTTAAAACTTCTGTTTTATGAGATGAAGAGGGTAAAAAGATAAACGCTGCATGATTCCACTCACATGACGTATCTAAAGTTTTCATTTTCATTCTCAAGGCACAGATTCAGAAAAAATATTTATAAATCATGTATCTGAGAAAGGTCTCATATCCAGAATATATGAAGAATTCTCTAAACTCAACAGTAAAAAACATACAAACCACTTCAGGAAATCAGGTCATGGGTATTTTGGTAATTTTTGTGAGCCGATAATAATTACAAACTAAAAAGTTAATATTCTTTGCTGTCCTATTGTAAATCATAGTTTCTCCTCTGTATCAATGCATTTTCTTTATTTTCATATTTTAAAATATGAAGGAAGTTTTTTAAGTGAAAATATGTTTTCAGGTAATGGTATCACACTGAACAACAGGGGGATTGGGAACTAGTCATTGAAGGATGACAAGAGTATAGTCTTATAACTCTTGATGAACTGACCCCTCAGATTGCAAATCTATCACATTTTGGTTATGCCCTTATAAATGCATCAAGTTCTATCACAAAACATTCTGTTTTAGTTGCATATCAAAGTTCTTCCATCTTGTTTCAGTTCACTTTTGCTGCATGACAGATCAACTGTTACTGGTTTTCTATTGCTATGTAACCAATTGACACACATTAGGGCCATAAAACCAATACTCATTTATTAGCTTAACAGTTCTCTAGGTCAGCAGTCCAGCACAGTGTGGCCGGGTTCCTTGATGAGGGTATCACAAGACTGATACCACATTGTCAGTTAGGCTGAATTCTAATCTGAAAACTTTGGGGGAAAATTGGCTCCCGAGCTCATTGTTGTTGTTGGAAGAATTTGATTCCTTGAAGTTGTGGTAGAATTGAGGCACCGTTTCCTCATGGGGACCATTCTTAGCTTCTAGAGGCTGCCTATATTCTTTGCGATATGACCTTGTCCGTCTTTAAGCCAGCAACACCTCATCAAATCATTCTTGTGCTTTGAATCTCTGCCTTCTCTGCTTCCAGCCAGAGAAGACTCTCCACTCTTACAGAGCTTATATGATTAGGTTAGATCCACCCGAGACAATTTTTTTTCTTTTTTATTTATTGTGATAAAAAACACATAACGTAAAATTTGTCATCTTAACCATTTTTAGGTGTATGGTAGAATAGCGTTAACAAATGCGCACTGCGGGGCAATGGATCTCTCAAAATGATTCATCTTGCAAAACTCAAACTCTATGTTCATTGACTAACAATTTCCCAATTCCTCTCCTCCCAGTCCCTGGCAACCTCCACCCTCTTCCTGTTTCTACGAGTTTGACTACTTTAGATACGTCATGTGAGTGGAATCATGCAGCGTTTATCTTTTGTGACTGGCTTATCTCACTTAGTACAATGTCCTCAATGTTCATCCATGTTGTAGCATGTGACAGGATTTCCTTCTTCTTTTCTTTTTTAAAGATTTTGTTTTTAAGTAATCTCTCCACCCAGTGTGGGTCTTGAACGTACAACCCTGAGATCAAGAGTCACACGCTCTACCAACTGAGCCAGCCAGGTGTTCCAGGATTTCCTTCTTTTGTAAGGCTGAATAACATTCCAGTTGTGTGTGTGTGTGTGTGTGTGTGTGTGTGTGTGTGTGTGTGTTTCTTTATCCATCTATTGATATGGTTTTCATATCTTGGCTATAGTGAATAATGCTGCCATGGACATGTATGTGCAAATATCTCTTCAAGATTCTGTTTTCAATTATTTAGGATATATAACCAGAAGTAGGATTGCTGGATCATATGGTAAGTCTATTTTAAATTTTTTGAGAAACTTCCATACTGTTGTCCATAGCAGCTTAGAGGTTTTACATTCCCACCTGCAGTGCTCAAGCATTCCGATTCCTTCACATCCTCACCAACAGTTGCTACTTTTCTGTTTTTTTGGTTTTTTGGTTGCTTTTAGTTTTTGGTGTTTTGGCTTTTTCATTTTTTTGGTTTTTTGGCTTTTTTGTTTTTGTTTTTGTTTTTATGTTGCTAGTGGCCATCCTAACGGGAGTGATGTATTATTCTCTCACTGTGGCTTTGCATTGTCCTGATGATTAGTAGTAGTGTTGTGCATCTTTTCATGTGCTTGCTGGCCACTTCTGTGTCTTCTCTGGAGAAATGTGAAATGAAAGGTTCTGTGTCTATTCTCCAGGCTGCTGGGTTTTGAGAGGCACTCATGCTGGTGGGTTCAGGGCAGAGGGCCTTTCTTGATTCTGGTTTCCTGATCCTCGAATCACAGTTAGAATGCTCTGTTTTTGAACTCAGGATTCCAGTGGTAAACCGAGAGGCTGGTGCTGCCCTGGTAGGCCAGTGCTGTATTGTCCCATGAAGTCATTCATGGGGGTACAGCATATAAAGTGCTCCTTCCACCGGCTTTCCGGTGATATCATAAGCCCAGAATTCCCTGTATTAAATTCCTGCTTTTGCATAAGACAGGGGTTTCGTTCTCTTGCAATGGTCCCCATCTGTTTTTTCTTCTAAAACACCTATCAATTAGGCATTCACACCTCTGCCAAAATGAACAAGGACATCTTTGGATGTCAGCACTACCCAGGCATTTCCCTCCTCTACTTTATGACATCACAGGTATATTGCCATCCATCTTCACCCTGCCATCTTCACTGTATCTTTCATCAAGCAGCCCTGGAGGATAATAGGAGGACCACACAGAGAGACAATCAGGAATCTCCCAAGTAGCTAATTCCATCCAAGCCTCCCGACGGAAGGCTCTAAAACAAAGATCTTGACCACGAAAGGTTATCTGGGTTACAATTTATTGCCACATTAGAAAGTCAGCACTCTTGCCTTCTTACATTGTTAATTTCTTTTCCAAAGATTTTTACTGACCTCTGAATAAACCAAGTTTCTCTGAAATGTAACTCAAGAGGAGAGACGGATGTTGGCCCGGTGCTTTGGTTCGGACATGCTAAGTGACTCCTGAATTATGGTGTGAAGAGCCAGGTCTTCACATTCTGCCTTCACCTGTGAGTTTCTTTTTCTGTCTAGCTGCAGATTTCAGCAGACAAGCAAAACTCAAAATCTGCACCTTAAGATGGAGATCTATCAAGGCAAGTGCTGTATGTCCATATGCCACAGAAATATGCAGAGCTAAAAGGAGAACAGGAGGTGTAGGTAGGCCAAGAAGCCTCATGATGAGTGACAGGGGTCTTTGCTGTGGGAACGCAGGGTCGGTGAGAGACTTTAGGAAGAAGTCCTTTTGACATTTGATGACTAAATGCCTTTGGGTGGGTTTTCAACCAGACCTCTTCCTTCAAACATACTTCACTTTGTGATAAATTGCTCTGTAGAGAGGATTCAGCGAATTACTAAAAGGACTAAAATATCTTGGTAGGCTAGAACTGTTAAAACTTGATCTTGTCTACCTTTTTCTAAAATCTGTAGAGAAAGGAGAATATATATATTATTTGGGTTCTAGAAATAGTTATTAAGGTTTTTTTTTTTAAAGAAGAGCTTGATAATGGGAGGAGATGGACATACATACACATTGTTGATGAGAGTGTGAACTGGCCGAGGATTTCTGGAGGGCAATCTGGCAGTCGCTATGGGATTTAAAACAGGCTCTTCTGCATCCAGAAGTTTAAGTTGTAGAAATTTATCCTAAGGAGAGAATCAGGCAACAGCAAAAAGATGTATGCACAAGGATGTTCATTGAGGGAGTCTTTATAAAATATATAAAAAATGGAAAAGCCAAAAGGTCTTTTGGTGGAAGATTGCTTTTTAGTGGAATATTATGCTGAGTCAGGGGGTGTTCATATGTTTTAACACTAAAATATATCTATAACAGATTGGGCATTGAGAAAAGCTAGATAGGGCGTGTTCTTTTGTATATCCTGTGTATTTTTAATGATTTGTATATTTTGCTACCATTTATACTTGGCTCCTGACAGATGCTTAATAATATTTAGTGAATTAATACATGTAAATCTATTTTTGTATATTTTTATGTGTTATACATTCTGGAAGGATATATGCCTCTCTGTTAACCGTGATTATTTTTATCATTGGGTGGAGTTGAAGTCTGAGGCCATAATGGAGATTATTAGAAACAACTTTGACTTTCTAATTTCTCTTCTTTTGCATTATTTAAATTTAAATTATTATTAAATTATTTAAATTTTCAAATAAACATATGTTCTTTTAACATTCCATTTCTATTTTGAAACGATATGGAGTTCTCAAATTTTGTAACAGACAAAGGCACCTAGAATAGACTAGAACTTGTACAGATCAACTAGTAAAAGGGAAACCATCCAACAGAAAAATGGGCAAAGGGTACAATTAGGGCCACAAACATATATCGAGGTGCCAAAGTACAATAATGGCATCTGACAGTCTCACAGATTTTCGAGAATGTAGGGAAACAGAGCCCCTCAGATGCTGCCGGTGGAGCCGCGAGTGAGCGCAAGCACCCTGGAGTGCATCTGGGGAAGCTGAGCTGCCTGCCTTCTGAGCCAGCCATCGCCAGAAGCACACACCTTAGAATGTCTGCAGGAGGAGAGGTGCACCCCTGTGACCAAGCTTGTTTGAAATGGCTGTGCCCTCCAGCGTTGGAGTGATTTGGGAAGAATACTTCCCGCTCCCAGCCACCAGGAGCCCGTGAGGAAGGAGGAGAGAAGGATCCAGGAGGGACAGAGCCAAGCAAGGGGGAATTCAGACCGGCTCCCCACAGCCTCAGCTGGCCGGGAAGGGGAGCTCTGGGCTTTTGTTCCTTCGTGCCAGTCATTGGCCGAGGGCCCCCTTGGAGGGTAGAAAGGCCCAGGCACTTCTGACTCTCTGTGATTACAGGCAAAGTGACTCTAGTATTCTTGGGGTGATCTCTAAGGAGTTCTTGTTTGTGGGCTCTTAGAAGCCAAAGCCCACCGAAGCTAGAAAGGAGCTCATAGAGCTGGTGAAAAAAAAAATTCTGGAAGATCTGGATGGAGTACCAGTAGTTGGAAAAAATACACTGGTATCATAGATAATATATTAATGATCTTCACTGAGAGGTGGGAAAAAGAGTGGAACTTGTCTATCTATAATGTTTCATTTATTTTTTTAAAAAAAGCTAAAGAGAGGGGCGCCTGGGTGGCTCAGTTGGTTAAGCATCTGCCTTTGGCTCAGGTCATGATCTCAGAATCCCAGGATCGAGCCCCGCATTGGACTCCCTGCTCAGCGGGTAGCCTGCTTTTCCCTCTCCCACTCCCCCTACCTGTGCACATATGTGCTCTCTCTCTCTGTTAAATATAAAGAAAATCTTTAAAATAAAATAAAAAAGCTGAAGACCATATAACAAATATGAATACTAGCCAGGTCCAGGTAATGGAAAAAGGAATGAAACTCGGGTCCTTTTGTGTGTCTACATTGGGCATCAAACACACGCAAGCCTGGCTGGTCTAGAAGCCCAGGAGAATTCCCAAAGTGGACTTGCAGCGGGAACCAGGGAGCTTCCTCGGCATGTAACCCACCCAGGCCTCAAGTCTCTGGTGCTAGCCCAGAACTGGCATCTAGCAGGTTCCTAAAAAATAGCTAATGGATCGGGGCACCTGAGTGGCTCAGTTGGTTAAGCGAGTGTCTTCGGCTCAGATCATGATCCCAGAGTCCTGGGATCAAGCCCCACATCGGGCTCTCTGCTCAGCTGGGAGGCCTGCTTCTCCCTCTCTCACTCCCCCTGCTTGTGTTCCCCTTCTAGCTCTGTTTCTCCCTGTCAGATAAATAAACAAAACCTTAAAAAAAATAGCTAATGGATCATGCAGCTTTATTTGGGATGCCTTAAAAGATCGTTACACAAATGATCAAGAGGCCTTGCCCCACTTTGGTGCAGACCACACCTTAATGTTGGCACTTTCAGGATCTTATATGTAGGTGGCAACACCTGGCAAAGGTTTCAAAGTTTGGGAGGAGCAGACAGGTTCATACAGAGCTGAGAAACTCCCTCTGTACACTTTCCAGAAAGGCCTGCAGAGGTGAGACATCCAACGATGGTTGTTTGTTAGTGGCTGAGACACCTCCCAAGCAGGAATGGGTTAAAACTGAGTTCTTTTAAGGAATGATAGAAATAGTCCAAAATTAGATTGTCCTATGGGTTGTACAGCTCTGTAAATAGACCAAAATTCATTGGATTATTTATATAAAGCAAATGAATTGCTGCGATGTATTTATCCCTCAATCAAGCAATTTTTCATTTATTTTTTAAAAGATTTTATTTACTTAATTGAGAGAGAGAGAGCACACAGGAATAGGGGCAGAGGGAGAAGGAGAAGCAGGCTCTCTGCTGAGCAGGGAGCCTCACATGGGGCTCAATCCCAGGACTCTGGGATCATGACCTGAATCAAAGGCAGAGGCTTAAGGACCGAGCCACCCGGGCACCCCGAATCGAACTCTTTTTTAAAAATTCGAGTTATTCCTAAGGCGATCTTAGTAACTGGCAGAACTGGGATCTACAAGGATCCTGTGACTTTGGAGGAGAACCACCTGTGCTTTGGCCCCAGGCTGTGACTTTCTAAGGAATAATCTCCAAATCATTGTTAATACAAAGCAGCATGCCCCAAACGGGTGGCAGATATGCTGGGATGTGACTGACCCTCTCAGCCCTCGGGAAGGCTACGTAGGGCCAGGATACAGGAAAGCCTCTGTCAGTTGCCTCCAGCCACGGGCATCTTCCTCCATGTGCCCCAGCATGTTCAGCAAATAGCATAAACTCTTTTTGGGGTGCTGTGATGCAAAAGCAAAACAAAACAAAAATCAAATCTAGAAAGCCACTTCCCTAAAGGAATGCCATGTTTTTCAACCTTTTCTCTATTTCTTAGTGAGACCCTGGGCCTCATGGCAGTGGGAAGGGCGGTAGGCCCCCTGCCATTGGCAGATTGGGGGCCTTAGGTGACCAAAGGGGGTGGAGCCGGCTATCTAGGAGAGGGTGCCCCAGGTAAACGCGAGGGCAGCCAGCACCAACTGTGGGACTCCACTTGGCTTGTTCCCTTTACCCCTGCAGAGAATTATGTTGCTTCACCTGGAAAGCAGAAACTGTTGTTAACTGGAGCAGAAAAGTAATTTCCATTTGGATGTCGCAAAAGAAGACCAGAGCCTCCTATCACAGAGAGGCGACCACCTTTGCCTGCATTTCCAGTGGTGGAACTCTGGTTCTGGAGTAACACTAAGACCAGAGGAGGCCAGCTGCACGGTGCTGGAGGCCTGTGCATGTCACAGTAGCTTAGGCCTGTCTTCAGACAGATTTTAAAAGCCCCATGTTAGGCTTCTTGAAACTCGGCTTATTTCTGTGACCTACGTGGCCTTGGAGAAGGTTAGAACATTCACCACCCCTGCCCCCGGGGTGAAGAATGTTCTCAGGATATATTTTGCTGAGCAGAGTCCCTTATGGTGTCTTTGTTTGAGTTCCCCAAAGGCAGGCTCCGAGACACCGAATTGATTGTACGTCATTTATTCCGTGGGGGGAACACGTCACGGAGGGTGCAAGGGAGTGAGGCAGGGCAGAGAGGGAAGGAGGCAAATGAAGTCTGTGTCACCAGGCAGGCGACCACTCAGAGCAAAATGGGAGCTTCTCCCACTTGTTGTGGGGGGAGGGGGGATACCTGCCCGGGAGACAGCACAGAGCACATGCTCAGAGGGCTGACGAAGCTCCCCACTGGCTCCCTATTAGTTGAGAACTATTCCCCGGGGCATTCATTCTCCAGCATTCTGGGCTACCGGCTGGCAAAGTAGGGCCTGGTTGGGGGGGCAGAGAAAGTGTCCCCAGGAGAAGGACGCAGGCGCTGGAAGTGGCAGGTCGGGCCCGCGTGTACAGCTGTGGCAAGACAGGAGGTGTTCCGGGCGCCTGCTGCCACCTCTCTGCAAAGCCACAGAACTCATTTGCCACCAACTGCTGGCTCTCAGAGCACTGGCACAGAGACCCTAGGCTTCTGGCCCATTGTGAAGGGGAGCTCGCCGCCACCAAGGGCACCCCCTGCGCTGGCTGTCCTGAGAGCATCACGTGCCATCCACCCGGAGAAAGGCGGAGGCAGGAGGAGCTCTGCCCTGCCTTGCCCGGGACTTAGTCATCCATGGCCACGCGCTGTCTGAAGTCACCCATGTCTGACAGCAGAAGCCAGAGCCCCTGGCCAGAGCCATCAGACCTGATTTCTAGGTAGCCTTGTCTCCAGTCTGGAGGAAACTCGGTGGCTAAAGAAAGTGGGTCACTCAGCTCTTGGCAGATGTTTCTCAACTGTCAGGAAGTCCTTGTGAAATGACAGGGGTTTTACTCCTTCTGCCCTCTCATCCCTGAGACACACACTTTGGCAAGGCAATGCAGCACAGTGATTGAGAGAGAGCGCGCTCATATGCGTGTGTGTGCATGTGTGGGGGGGTGTGTGGGTGCATGCGCACTTTCTATGAGGTTAAACTGCCTGGTTTCCAATGCCAGGTGCACCATCCATGCAAGTCACTTCACCTCTCTGCGCCCCATTTCACTCTTATAATACCACCTCAGAAGACTGGTGCAAGGACAAAGTTTTAGAAACATCTAGAACATTGTAAGAGCACCTAGCACATACTTGGCAGATATTGACTTTTTAAATTCTATTTGTAAGATAATGAAAACCCTGCAGGTGGCGAGAGGTACTCCCAAGGTCACAGTCAAGGTGGACCTGCAGCAGAAAAGAGCTGGCAGCCCCTGGCCAGCCCCAAGCCCAGCAGCCCTCCTTGGGCACACAGGCAGAGTCACCTGTCATTGCGATTCTCACCATTAAGCCCCACCTCTGTAACAGCGCCGCTCTCGAGCCTGGATTTCTGCATCCACTTCCCTGCAGCCAAAACTCTGATTATATGACTCAAGCCTGACCTTTTCCTGGTTCCTCAGTCCCAGCTGCACACCCCCATGCCCCAATTCCCATGTCTCAGCTTACCACACGGACCCCGTTCCCTTTCCTTCGTGCATTCAGCACAATGCTTGGCACTGGGTAGGTACTCGGGCAGGGGGCCTTGGTCGCGCTGGTCTCCGCTCCATGGCTCAATACAAGGTTCAACACCGTGGCCCCTAGCTGGAATCAAAGTCCCACCCTGCACCTGGGCCCCTCGCGACATATACTGTTTCCTTGGCCTTGCACTCCCAAGCCACCAGCCTTCTTGGGCCCCGTGCCCTGTGTCAGCCACATTGTCCCAATTCCTGGCTGTTTGCCTAGATGGGGACCAGAAGTGGCCACACCTTCTTGTGCCAGACTCTGCTTCCAGGATATAGCTCTTCTAGCTGCACCTGCAGCTGGGCCAGCACCGCTCAGAATCGGCCCAGTCCCATGGGGGAGGGTCTGTAGCCTACCGTCCTTGCCGGGGCTCCCAGTGCAGCAGGCCCCTCAGACCACACTGGCTGCCCCAGACTCATTTCAAATGAATAACAAAATGCCCCCAACTTGGAATGCAGTTCCAAATTCAGAAACTCTTGTCCACCTGGTCAGGCCCTGGATGATTCTGGAACCCTTGGATTTATAGATCAAGTTCAACTAGAGTAATTCTCAGGGCCTTACAGCATATGTCTGTTGAAACTCACCGTTAATTTGTTTCATCATCAATTCTAGGTACGAAAATTAATGTCACATCCTCTAGCTCCTGATGGAGAAGGCAGATGTGTAAGCAAATCGCTATTATACGAGGTTATAAACGCTGAAATACAAGTATCATTAAAATGCTATGGGATTGTCAATAAAGGAAGAATTAATCCGATGGGGAAGGGTCAAAGAAAGCTTCAAAAAGGAGATTATGTCTGAGCCCAGCTTGAAAGATGTGTAGCCCCCTGCCAGCTGGACAAAGGAGAAAGGGCATTCGACTTTGCGTTTGCTTCCGTGTGCCCCTGAAGTCGAGTGGGCTCCACTAGGCACATCTCTGCGTTTGAGAACCCTACCTGCTCACAGTTCTCCCTGTTGCTTTCTCCTCCTCTTTCCACTCGTCAAGCCCCCGGTTCCATTCCCTTCCCCAGAGGCACCTTCTGGAAGGTGTATAAGTGGTGTCCTTAAATGCTCTTTTGTTTTCGTATCAGACACAGGGTCATTTTAGGTGTACATGTTCTTAATGTACAGGGAAGGTATCATGCTGGGTCCTTTCCCTTCTCCCACTATGCACTCGACACTCTTTGTAAGGATCTATGCGTTTGCTGTATGAGCATTTAGTGTTTCCTTCTAGCTGCAGCATAGTGTTCTGTGGTATGCATGCACCTCATATTTCTATCATCTCCTTTCATAATGGACACCCAGGGTCTTTCATAGTGCTCTTCTTCCATAAAAAACGTTCCCACATACGTCCGCTCACCAGCGTGTGCGGGAATTTGCCTCGGCAGGATTGCTTGGTAATGGGCCCATCGCATGCTTAGTTTTATGGCCTGTTGCCAAATTTCTTCCAAGATGCATGCCCTAAGCGGAGATTTATTGAGCACGAACCTTGTGCCACATATCCATGGGGCCTTTAGCCGGGAGGGAAGTCCTTGCCTTCAGGGAGGTGATAGTCGAATGTGGGGGTGGGGTGGGGAAACAACAGACTGACAAGTGCATGAAGTACCACATAGTGAGAAGCGCTGTGAAGAAAATGAGGGGCTCCCGGGTGGCGCAGTTGGTTAAGCATCTATTTGGGCTCAGGTCATGATCCCAGAACCCTGGGATCGAGTCCCACATTGGGCTCTCTCCTCAGCTGGGGAACCTGCTTCTCCCTTTCCCTGCTGCTCCGACTAGTTCTGCTCTCTCGGTGTCAAATAAATAAATAAAATCTTTTTTTAAAAAGTGAGTGAGGGGCGCCTGGGTGGCTCAGTTGGTTAAGCGACTGCCTTCGGCTCAGGTCATGATCCCGGAGACCTGAGATCGAGTCCCACATCGGGCTCCCTGCTAGGCGAGAAGCCTGCTTCTCCCTCTCTCCCCCCCCCCCCCGCCCCCGGCTTGTGTTCCCTCTCTGGCTGTGTTTCTGTCTGTCAAATAAATAAAATCTTTTAAAAAAAAAGTAAGTGAGCCATATATTGGGTCTCTAGGGAAGAACATTCCAGAAGGAACAACAGCCAAGCTTCCAGACAGGAGCAGGTTGGGTGTATGTGAGCAGGAGGGCAATTTTGGGAGTTGTCCAGCTATGGATTTAAATTCAGTGATAAGGGGCCCTGGGTGGCATAGTAGGTTAAGCGCCTGCCTTTGGCTCGCGTCAGGATCTCAGAGTCCCGGGGATAGAACCCCACATCAGGCTCTGCATGGGACTCTCTGCTCAGCGGAGGGTCTGCTTCTCCTTCTCCCTCTGCCCCTCCCCTTGCTAATGCTCTCTTGGGCACTCTCTCTTTCTCTCTCAAATAAATAAATAATAAAATTAAAAAAAAATAAAATTGACGATAATGCTAGCAAAAATGCTTAGCATTTTGTGCAAAGTTGACGGTCTGTTACTATTATGGGAGTGCCATGGTTAGATTGGAGGGATGGGAAGACCCCTTCCCTTGCAGAAGGAAGAAAGATGGTGGGCGGGGTGGGGGGGCAGGGACAGGGTGGAGGGTGGGGCTGGGTGGGATTTCAAACCAGCCAGAGGAGTATGTGCCTGGATTACGACAGCAGCAGTGAGGTTTCCAGTTGAGAGTTTAGGCAGTCCTCCCTGACTTAAAAAAAAAATTTTTTTTTCTGTTTTCACAAGTGCTTTCTCAACAAGTCTTGGGATCTGGTTTTCAGGCCAGCAACTGAACTGATGGCCACCAACCATCTTCATCACCATCAGGGGGTACCCCCAGAGGATGGTCCTTACAGGAGAGGGAGCCTCTTCCAGGACTGAGGAGGCACGCAGACGGTAAGCTGGACCAAAGCGCATCCTTTGCTTCTTGGGAGCTTTAAGAGAACAGCCTCTTGGCGGGGTGTTGCTGCTAACTGCCCAAACGATCAGCTAATTACTTGGGTCTGAGAACAGCTGAACAAATCCACCTTCCCGAGTCACTGCCAGAAGTTTGAGCAACTTCATTCTGGCTGGGTTTCAGCACCACACACCAAGAACCAGATGACTGGGCCAGGAGGGACATTTCTCACCTACCTGCTTCCTTCTGTTAAAAAAAAAAAATCCTACAGCGCAATCAGTTTCCCTATGTGTAGATTTGGGGAGGGCCAGAGATAATGTGAAGGCTATTCAGCCCCACTAAAAATCAGAAGTATGCAATTATGACCAGAAATGAGAGACCGCTTTTCATCAGGTTGGCAAACATTAAAAAGAGAGAAGGGTGAACAATATGTAGAATTGGGGAAAGTGGGGGGGGGGGAGAATGGGCGCTGTTGTACGCTCTCGGTGGGAGTTTTAATTGGCAAAGACATTTTGGAGGGCAATTTGGCAGCTTCTAGCAACATTTAAATGGTCATAGCTTTTGGTCGAACAAAGTCCTCTTCCAAACCAGACTGAGAATTCTATCTTGTAGATATATTTGCATGTGTACCCAGATACATATTTATACACGTGTGTAGATAGATAGACGAGTGAAAACTGCAATTGATCTAAATATCCATCCACAGGGGAGTTGTTAAATAAATAAATCATGGCGTGCCTGGACAATGAAGTCTTCGATGGATACACAGACAGGGAGAGATGTTCAAGATCTAGGATCATGAAATAAAAGTGAGCTCTAGATGATAGGTAGGATAGAATCTCATTAATATAAAAAAAGAAATCTATAGAGGTTCGTTTCTGTGTGTAAATACACACTTCGACTGTTAACTCCAACCCTTCTCAGGGGAGGGTGATGGGAAGAGGGAAGAGTGGTCTGGAAGGTTGGAAGGTTCCCCCTATGTACTTCTAAGTTAGCATTCATGTACGATGTGTGCCTTTCAAGATGATTTTATCAGAAACCCAGAAAACAGGGGACCGTGTGGCATTTGTATTGAAAATGCTTCCTCTTCCTCCTCTTCTACCACCCAGCCTGATACTGCTTTCAAAGCCCTGAGCCTTTTCTCTTCCTTGGCGCCTGACAAACCCTGAATCCTAAGCATGCTCTTATTGTGGCTGATAGCTGTGTCAGCTGTTAATTATTCATGCTAATGGAAGGGGCTGGAGGCACAGATAATGCAAAATCAAGAGGAGTAAATCTTTCAGAGTCTCTGTCTACTCCCCTCCCTGATCTCCTGGGAACACCTTGCATACTGTAGGTATTTACTCAGCAATAAATATTGATTGATATGGATTGATATTTGTCTCTGCAATTTCAGACCCCGCCCCTCACCCTCAGGAGTGTAGATACATACCCCTGGGCAGTGGCCTGGTCACAGCTTTCTTGGCCTGGCCTTTGGGGGCCCTGACCCCTGCAGGGGCTTCCCACGGAGGACCAGCCAGCCCCAGGCATTAGCCACCAGGGGGCTGTTCTGTTCCCGGCTAGCACAGAGATGGCAGGCGTCCTTGTGGCTACTTGTGTTTTTTGTTTTGTTTTGTTTTAACACACACCGGTTACTACATTAACTGGTGGTCCTGCCTCTGTAGTGGGTTTTCATCCAGCTTCTGCTCAGCACAGGCAAATGAGAGCCAAGATTTCACATCCACTAGAATGACTACAATAAAAAAAAAAATACCGATAACCCCAAATATTGATGAGGATGAGGAACGGTCGAAAGTCACGCCCTGCTGGTGAGAAGATAAAATGGTGCAACCACTTTGGAAAACTGGTTGTTTCTTCTAATTACATGTCTAACCCTACGACCCAGAGATTCTAGTCCCAGGTATTTACCCAAGAGAGACAAAAACATAGGTCCCCTGTAAGACTTGTACACGAATGCTCACAGCAGCTTTATTTCTGATAATCACGCATGAGAAGCCCTTCAAATGTGCATCGGCGGGCAAGTGGATGAACACATCACGTACATTTGCACAGTGGAAGATACTCAGCGATAAAAAAGAATAAATTACTGACCCATGCAGCAACATGGATGGACCCTAAAAGCATTTTGTTGTGTAAGAGAAGCGAGGCACAGAAAAGGATGTACCGTATGATTTCATTTTTATGAAGTTCTAGAACCAGCAAGACTCCTGTGATAGATGTCAGAAAGTTGTTATTCTTGCACATGGCGGGAATTGATTGGAAAGGGGCATGAGAAATCTGTCTGGGATTATTCAAATGTTCTAGATCGTTTTGTCTAGATCTTGATAAAATTCATCCAATGGAACATATGATAAATGTATAGTTTGCACGGGCTGCCGTAACAAAAGCCACAGAGTGGCCGGGTGCAGGCAGGGGCGGGGCTTTCAACAACAGTTCAGGAGGCAGAAAGTCCAAGGTCAAGGTGTTGTCAGGCTTGATTTCTTCTGAGGTTTCTCTCCTTGACTTGCAGAAAGCCGGCTTCCAGCTGTGTCCTCACAGTCTTTCTTCTGTCCGCTGTGATGTGTGTCCTAATCTCTTTTTATAAGTACACCATTATATGGGATTAGAGCCCACCGTAACGACTCCAGTTTAAGTTAATCGCCTTTTGAAGGTACTTTGTCTTTAAGTTCATTCATATTCTGAGGTCCTGGGGGTTAGATCTTCAACATATGGGATGGAAGGGGGGATATCATTTAGCCCATAACAATAACTGTGTATTTTATTATATGGAAAATGTTCCTCAATAAAACAGAAATTAAAAAAACAGGGAAGTAACCCCCCCCCCCCAATTCCTGGAAGCAGAGGAGACTGGGCACTGGTGAGCAGTGAGGATGTCTGCCTCGCAAAGTTAAAGGCACAGCATGTGAGTTACAATACCACACCAGCCAACGTTTATCGAATGGGACCCTCTATGTGGATCCACTGATTTAATCTTTGCAAACATACTATGAGGTAGAGCCACCGTTATTGTCCCTATTTATTAACGAGAGAACTAAGGCACAGAGAGGCTAAGTAATCTACTCTAAGTCACACAGCTAGAAAGTGGCCAAGCCAGGATTTGAACCCAAGCAGATTGGGCCCAGAGCCTGCACCGCTGTCACACAGCTCTTTCTCCACTGGCTAGAGAAAAGATCCCTGAGAGATGAGTCCTTGGGAAAGAGATGTGTCCTGAAATCATGAGGTTCTCCTAAAGGAGAATAGAGGTACACCAGATGAAAGACTGAAGGAGGTCTCTGGAAGAAATTATCTGATTGCTGAGTTACTTAATGGAGTGCTCAGCACATTGTAACTTTTCAATACTAGCTTTGAGAAGACTTGACAGGTTTCTCTGCCTACTGCACACAGGTCTACTTCTCAGGGTTTCTGGTACCATCTATAAGTAGGAAACCCTTAAGTGTATGTGGGGGGGAGGGGGAATGTTTCATTGAAATTTAACATACATAGAGAAAAGGGCACAAATCTCCCCTTGTGCCCCTTTCTGGACATCGCCTCTGCCACCAAGGGTAATCATATCCTTACTTTTAAGAGGGTGTATGGTTTTGGCCATCTTGTATTGGTTTCCCAGAGCCTCCAGAACAAAATATCACAAATGGGGGGGTGCTTAAAACAGTAGAAATGTATTGTCTGTCAGATCCAGAGGCTAGAAGTCCAACATCAGGGTGTTGGCAGGATGATGATCCCTCTGAAAGCCAGAGGAAAGGATCCCTCCTTGCCTCCTCATAGCTTCTGGTGGTGACTGGTAGTTCTGGTGTTCCTTGGCCTATAGATGCCTCACTTCAGTCTCTGCTGCCATTGTCACGTGGCTTTCTCCCTTTCTGTATCTCTGTTCCTGCATCTCTTCTCCTCTGATAAGGACACCACTCATGTTGGACTGAGTGTCCTCCCTACTCCAATAGGACCACTCCTTCACCAGCTATGTCTGCAACCACCCTACTTCCAACAAAGTCACAGTCTGAGGTATTGGGACTTAGGACTCCAACATGTCTTTTTGAGGGGACACAATTCACCAGTTTGCAACACTGTCCAGATGGAAAATGAGGTCATACAGGATGAACTGTGGCTGCCTTCTTTACCTAATGCCGTTTGTAAGATTCATTCATATTATAATAGGTAGCTGGAGTAAGTCCCCTCCTGTTGCTGTCTCGGATTCCGTTTTGTGAACATACCACCATTTAGCTATCCATTCTACTGTGTTTTTTTAATTATTTATTTGTCAGAGAGAGACTCTCTCTCTGATCCATGCAGAGAGCATAAGCAGGGGGAACAGCAGGCAGAGGGAGAAGCAGACTCCCAGCTGATCAGGAAACCCGATGTGGGACACTGTCCCTGGAGCCTGAGATTATGACAGATGAGCCAAAGGCAGGTGCTTAGTCGACTGAGCCACCCATTCATCCCTCCATTCTACTGTCAGTGGGCATTTAGGTAGTTACCTGTTTCGTGCTAGTATGAATTGTGTTGCTATGGATACTCAAGTATATGCATTCTGGCTCACTTACATGTGCCTTCCCGTTGGTACAGATGTGGGGGTGGAGTCTTTGGGTCACGAGGCAGGCATCCAGTCAGCTCTTGTGGATACTGGAAAATGGTATTCAATGGTATTTGACCAATTTACCCCCTCATCAGCCATGTCTGAGGGTTCTGGTTTCTTCCCCTGCTGGCACTTGGTATTATCCTTCTTTTTCATTTTAGCTCTTCTGCTGGGCCCATGATGACATCATGCCATAGTTTTAATTTGCTTCCTTTGGTTTTATATCCCACATCTGTCAGATCATCTTGAACACTTCCCACTCTCTTCATCACCCATTACAATTAGCATTTCAAAATCCCTTCCTTACGGTCAGATGTTTTGGTCTAATAGGGAAACCAGTGTCTTTCCCCATTTATCATCCTCTTACAGAAGAATTTCTCTTGCAGCATCTTTGAACTGCCTCTGAACTCATGTTGCAAAAGAATCCTTGCCCATTTGTTGATTTTTTTAATGCCTTCAGAGCACAGCTGGAACAAACATGAGGTTGGAGAGCAAGACGCTTGCTATAACAAATTTATAGAGTCTGTGGTGCATACAGATCTACGCGTAACAAAGTAATCCCTCAACTTTGCTCTATGGCTGCCTTTCTTATTGTATGATTGTTAAATGCATTTCATGTTGCACTTATGTTAGAGTGTCAGATCGCTAATGGAGATAAAGCAATTCCTGAACAGGGTGCATGGATGTGAGGAGGCAGCCATCCCCCATTTAAGTGACTACCATGGGCCCCTTCCCTTCCTCCTGCCTGCGCTCTCTGTCTAGACTATGGCAAGTTTGCATCTGTTGTGATCATACAGAGAAGCAAAGTGGAAAAGACAGGGCTGAGGGGAGGAGGGTCAGTCACCTTAACTCCAAGCCCCATCCTGCCTCTTGGTGACAATGTGAGAGAGGGGCGGGGAGCTGGGCAGATGGACATCCTTGAGGAAGCAGGTGACTCGGTGGGAGTGGAATGAGTCCAGGCCAGAGACTAGAAGCCAGTGATGGATGGTAGCTCTTGTGCATTCGGACTCGCTCCCTTTTGTCCTGGTCTGAGGGCCAAGTGTTCTGTGAAGTCTTTCAGACAAGGCCAGTCTGTCTGGGGCGCTGTCTGGACTTAGGGTGGAGATTTAAAGGGAAGCCACCGCTCTGGGACCATGAGTTAACATGGCTAAAGAGTGCTGGCTTCTCGGACCAGCTTCTTCTCTATCTTCAAGTGTCACCTCCTAGAACAGTTAGACAAGGAAGGGCGATCACTTACCAGCTCTGTTTTGAACCTGTATTGTTTCCAAAACTTGCCTCAGATGAGTCACACTTTGATGTTTGATATTTGTTGACTGTCCCAGAGCATTTGGGATGATAGAGATTATAAATAAATAGATCATAATATGTCCCTATAAGGACTTTTTTAAAATAAAGATTTATTTATTTTAGAGGGTGTGAATAGGGAGAAGGGTAGAGGAGGTGGGAGAGAGAAGCTCAAGCAGACTCCCTGCTGAGCATGGAGCCCAATGCAGGGCTTGATCCCATGACCATGAGATCATGACCTGAGTCAAAACCAAGAGTCGGATGCTTAACGGAGTGAACCATTCAGGCGCCCCTATGGATTTTTATTAAACATTTACCAAGACCCTTACATGTGTGTAGGGAATCTCAGAACTATCCACACCCATCCACAGGGGTGACAAATGAGGACTGCCAAGGCTTAAAGCAAGTGAAATGAAGACTTCCCTCAACAGGCCCAATAAACCGATGCCAGACTGTGACTGTGACATAGAGTTATACTCTTTCTGCCGTTTACCTTAGCTTTCACCTCCTGTCTGGAAACAGCTGGTCTCTGTGATTTGTTTGGGTGGAATTTCTCCAGGCATCGTGTCCTTGGATTTATCTTCCAAAGGTGGGAGAATAATTGAGTTCGATGCAAAGCTGCATATCAGTGACTACTTCATGGAAGAGAGCACTGGAAGGACAGTTTGTGGGCTTGGCTTGGGATGTGGGGGTCAAAGGGGAATTGTGGAGGGGTAGACTGAGGAAGAGAGGAATCAGAGAACCTTTAGGCTTATCTGGGGCTTTTTCCAACACTAAGCAATTTGGGGGCTACACAAGGAGCATCCCTTGAAGGGAAGGAATGATTGAGGACCACTGTTATATTGCGGCTGATACAATAAGGTGGAAAATTAACAAATGGGTTACCGTTCAGCCTACAGAATGAGCACTGACCACCTGGCTTGAGACAGGCCCACCACCTCCCCTCAGAAGGAGAGGACAGAAAGCCACCTCACAGTTGCTGCTGTCCCCGTATGTCAGGATATCAACCTTAAAGTTGCCGGAAATCAGGGCCAGGTTTCTCACTGGAATTCTTCTACGATGAACTCAATGATTAGTAGGTAAACTAAGTTGTGAGAAAATACAGTCTTTTCCCACATGGGAATAAACAGCATCATTTTCAGTGAAACAAATGCTCTCAAGAAGCATTTCTTTCTTTTTTCAGCCCTGAATTGGCAAGAGTTGGTTCGTCACCATTCTACTCAGCCACCATGGAGAATGGTGGCCTCTCTGGGCCTCTAGTATCATTACTGGAATGACCCAGAACAAGCACTTATGTTTTCCGAGTTGGCCCCTGGTCTAAGAGCTTGTGGTAGATGGCACTGTGGTTGCCAATTCTTCCCCCTCTCCTGATGGCCACGCCTTTTGCCATGTGACTTGCTGTAGCTAATGAGATCCTGGCAGACGTGATGCCCACAAATGGGCTGTGGCCTCGCAGGGCAGCTGCAGCCCCTTTATCCTGGCATCAGGATTAAAGCACACAGAGCAGACCCAAGTGCTCCCCTGTAGTGTAGACTCAAGCCCTGCCGAACCTGAAGCTTGAAGCGGATCCTCTCGGCAGAGCCCATCCTGGGTCCGCTGAGCCACAGACACTGCGGACCCCTAAAAAGAATGGGGATTTCGTTGGTCATTGAGTTTGAGGACACATAGCCATAACTGAAAGTCACAGAACTCTTAAAGCATTTTTCTTTTCATTGAACTCAATAGTGCTGTACGTGAGCACTCCCGTTATTCCCATTTTAAAGATGTGGAAACTGATTGCTAGGTTAAGGAATTGTCTCAGGTTCACATTGCTGGGGAATGTCAGAATAGTAATTCAAATGCAGGTGTGTGGGGTTCCAATGTTCATGTGGTTAGCAACTGTGTTTTCTTTATCAAGGCCAACCTACAGGGTCTAGGGCAAAGAGAGA
>PITA01013426.1:41600-57740 GCA_004023965.1 Spilogale gracilis | reverse complement strand
GGGAACTAGGGTAATCTAGGGAGGGAAACGAAACAACAGAGACTTTGGACACAGAAACAAACTGAGGGACTTGGAGGGAGGGGGGTGGAGGGATGGGAGAGCCTGGTGGTGGGTACTGGGGACACCTAAAGCATGGAGCACTGGGTGTGGGGAATGGGGAATGAATCTTGGAACACTGGAAAAAAAATTTTAGTAACAATAAAAAAAAAAATGTGGCCTGGAGCACCTGGGTGGCTGCATCTGTTAAGCATCTTCCTTCAGCTTGGGTCATGATCTCAAGATCCTGGGATTGAGCCCACATCAGGCTCTCTGCTTAGCGGGGAGCCTGCTTCTCCCTCTCCATCTGCCTGTTCCTCGGCCTACTTGTGCTCTCTCTTTGTAAAATGAATAATCTTTTAAAAAAATTTAAAATACTAAAAAAAATAAAAGTTAACCTCTCAGAGTTCCAGTTTCATTTATAAAGTAGTACTAATAGTACCTAAGTCATAGGATTTTTGTGAGGATTACCTAAATAATAGCATATGAGATCTCAAGAAATTATAAACTGTTATACACATATAAAGGATAGCTGTTATTACCATGTGAACAGTTTATGTGGAAAACAGATCCCTGAGGCTTTTTAGACTCCTAACATCTGGACTGTTGTACTTATATAAATCTGAGGAGTGATTCAACTTTCCCAGCCTATGATCCAAGCAGTTTACCTAAGGGGTTAAGTGAAGGTTCTCTATTCTTATATAATTTGCAACCTCTCCCTTAAAACTTACACTATATTATAATTACCATCTCACCTGCCAGGGATGAAGTATGCTCCCTAAAGGCCCAGTTAATGGTCCAAGCTGCATGTCCATATAGTCCCTGAGGCCTTCCTCATAACAAAGTCCCTGGTAATTGTCATCACTGGAAGAAATCTTGGCCCTTCCAAAGGACCCATTAGAGAGCTGGTGGCAATTTAACAGGGGTGGCTTGTTGTCTTTTCTTCCTAGCTAAAGTGAAAGACTCCCATAGGACACCTGTGTAACTAAGTAAGAAAGCATAGAATACATACTACCCCTTGTAGGAGGGAGAATTCAGCTCTTAGAAGTCAAATAAAACATTCAAAGACCTCAGAGATATTCAAAGAAGCCAAATGGATCCCAAGTGACTATGGATGGATGACTGCACCTCAAATTTTGGATGAAACACTAAGGAGAGAGAATATTCGAGAAGTGGAATTCAGTAGTGATTTGTCCAGGAATTAGGGACTGTTTTTCATGATATCTTTGGGAGAGAATACTAAGTACTCTCTAATATCCCCAGGTCCTGGCCCTCCTACTCGTGTATAATAAGCATTTAATAGGTGAGGCAGATATCTAGGATTGTCTGCCTAGCAACCAACTTCTAAGAATAGCCTATATCAACTATATGGCTATCATGACAGTCCAAATGGAGAAACCTGGAAAACACTCTCTGAGCCCAGTGATCAAGGTTAACATCATCAGTAATAAGTCAGGTTAATGGCATGCATCCTTGATATGGTGCCATGAGAATGGCACTTCACTGCTGTGACCTTCTTCCCCAACACCAGTGACCCCAATCTAACCACAGGAGAAACATTCTCTGTATGGTCTTAGCAACTTTTATATAAATTAAAACTATTCTAAAGTAAAAATTATTATTAAAATTTTATTTAGGGAAATAAAGGATGGATTTAATCTATTTCTTTAAAAAGTACTGAATGAAAATCATTGTGGAAGGGGAAATGATGGTGGCTTTGCCAATATGATGCTAAGATTTGAGGAAATTGTGCAGTGCCTAAAAGGTAAACCTCTCACCAGGAAATTATTGTGACTATTGAGGTATGGAATAAAATATTTTTCATTAAAAAAAAAGGAGCTGAGGAGGGGTGCCTGGGTGGCTCAATTGGTTGTCTGCCTTTGCCTCAGGTCATGATCCTGGAGTCCTGGGATCAAGACCCATGTCAGGCTCCCTGCTCATTGGGGAGTCTTCTACTCCCTATCCCTCTGTTCCTCTCCCTCTATTCCTCTCCTGCATTCCCCACCCCCCACTCATACTAGTGCTCTCTATGTCTTTCTCTCAAACAGATAAATAAAATCTTTTTTTAAAAAGGAGCTGATGAAATGAAGATAAATACAAAGTAGGGTAGAAAAGCAAGATAAAAAACTAGAGAAAGATGAGGACATAAAACACATGCCACAAAGACCTCTCCATTTGCTAAAAGTGTGCCAGAAATTTGGCTAGAGCTTTCCACCACCCAGCTGAAAGAGGGAAGGAAGCATGATTGGGCATATTTAGTACCCATAAAACAAATACACACTAGTTGCTTAGAAAAATTCCACTTTTTCCTGATATTTAGGCCAGAGAGAAAGTTTTCTCCTGTATCTTACCGTGAACATCATCTTCAATAACATTCCCACACTAAATTCAGCAATGAATTTCTCTTTGGTTCACTTCTATACCCAGGAAAATATAGCAGTTCAGCAATATACAATTTTTTTAAAGATTTTATTTATTTATTTATTTATTTATTTATTTATTTATTTATTTATTTGATAGAGAGAGAGATCACAATTAGGCAGAGAGGCAAGCAGAGAGAGAGGAGGAAGCAGGCTCCCTGCCAAGCAGAGAGCCCAATGTGAGACTCGATCCCAGGACCCTGAGATCATGACCTGAGCCGAAGGCAGAGGCTTTAACCCACTGAGCCACCCAGGCGCCCAGCGATATACAATTTGATAAAAGCAAATTCTATGAAGGTTTAGGAGCAGACCATAACTGGACCACAGCAACAAAGTCAAGATAGTCTGCTGAGGTGGGAGTTGAACTGACATCCTCTTCAGAAAGTTGAGGAGATTGATAAGGACCATATCAACTCTACACAGAGACAAGCCAAGGGGGGCAAATAATCACTGGACACTACACAATCTCGGGCTATGAACCAGGAACAGAGATGTCACAGATGAATAATACATGGCACCTGTCCTGGAGGATATTGCATTTTAGGGAAGAGATATGTAAAGAAGTTAGTCACCAAAGTGCTGCTTGTGGCATGTGAGTGGGTTTAAAGAGGGAGTAGTTGATTATACCCTGGCCGTGGTGAGGAAGGCTATATGTGAGTCAGAAAATGTTTTTTCAGAGAAGTGGTATTTAGGATGGTTACTCTGGTAATGTAGTGGATACATAGGAAGTAAAGATTCCAGGACACGCAAGGAGTTGAGAGGTGTTCCAGAGGGGAAATAGCAAGATTGGTTGGCTTCTAACTCTTTTTCTAGCCCACCTGAAACTGGAAGGGACCAATATTACACTGATTAATTGTTTTTTAGTTGTAAGTAACAGAATCCCAATCTATACCACTTGAGGGGAGAAAAGGATTCATTAGCCTGGTGAATCAAGAATGTATTGCTGGGGCGCCTGGGTGGCTCAGTAGGTTAAGCGACTGCCTTCCGCTCAGGTCATGATCCCGGAGACCCAGTATCGAGTCCCACATTGGGCTCCCTGCTCAGCGGAAAGCCTGCTTCTCCCTCTCTCACTCCCCTTGCTTGTGTTCCCTCTCTGGCTGTGTTTCTCTCTGTCAAATAAATAAAATCTTAAAAAAAAAAAAGATCTGTACTCTGAAAACTATAGAACACATATGAAAGAAAGTGAAGAGGGCACAAAGAAATGGAAAAGCATTCCATGCTCATGGATTGGAAGTACAAACATTATTAAAATGTCTATGCTATCCAAAACAATCTACAAATTTAATGCTTTTCCTATTAAATTACCATCAACATTTTTCACAGAGCTAGAACAAACAATTCTAAAATTGTATGGAACCACAAAAAACAAAACAAACAAACAAAAAAACCAAATAACCAAAGCAATCCTGAAAAAGAAAAACAAAACTGGAGGCATCACAATTCCAGATTTCAAGGTACATTACAAAGCTGTAATCACGACAGTATGATACTGGCAGAAAAACAGACACACAGATCAATAAAACACAAAAGGGAACCCAGAAATGGACCCACACCTAGTGGGGGGGGGGTCATCCATGGTCAATTATAGTCAACTAATCTTTGACAAAGCAGGAAAGAACATCCAATGGAAAAAAGACAGTCTCTTCAAAAATTGGTGCTGGGAAAACTAGACAGAAACATGCAGAAGAATGAAACTAGACCACTTTCTTACCCCATACACAAAAATTTATTGAAAATAGACTAAAGATCTAAATGTGAGACAGGAAACCTTTAAAATCCTAGAGGAGAATATAGCCAGGAACCTCCTCAACCTTGGTTGAAGCAACTTCTTATCAGACACATTGCTGAAGACAAGAGAAACAAAAGCAAAAAAACTATTAGGACTTCATCAAGATAAAAAACTTCTGTACAGTGAAGGAAACACTGAACTAAAAGTCAACCAATGGAATGGGAGAAGATATTTACACATGACATATCTGATAAAGGGTTAGCATTGAAAATCTATAAAGAACTTACCAAACTCAACACCCAAAAACAAATAATCCAGTTAAGAAATGGGCAGGAGACATGAATAGATATTTTTCCAAAGAAGACATCCAGATGGCTAACAGGCACATGAAAAGATGCTCCACATCACTTATCATCAGAAAATACAAATCAAATCCACAATGAGATACCACCTCACACCTGTCAGAACAGATAAAATGAACAACACAAGAAACAAGAGATATTGGTAAGGATGTGGAGAAAGGGGAACCTCTTGTACTGTTCGTGAAAACTGGTAGGGCCACTCTGGAGATCAATTTGGAGGTTCCTCAAAGAGTTAAAAATAGAACAACCCCATTTTCCAGCAATTGCATTACTAGGTATTCACCCAAAGGGTACAAAAATACAGGTTTGAAGGGGTGCATTCACCTAGATGTTTATAATAGCATTATTAACAATAGCCAAACTATGGAGAGAGCCCAAATGTCCCTCAACTGATGAATGGACAAAGAAGACATGGTATATATAATATTACTCAGCCATCAAAAAGAATGAAATCTTGCCATTTGCAATGACATGGATGGAGCTAGAGTGTATTATGCTATGTGAAATAAATCAGTCAGAGAAAGACAAATACCATAGATCTCACTCATATATGGAATTTAAGAAAGAAAAGAGATGAACATGTGGGAAAGGGAAAAAGAAAAGGAGAGAGGGAAACAAGTCACAATAGACTTTCAACAATAGAGAACAAACTGAGGGTTGATGGAGGGAGATGCTGGAGGGTGGGGGAGATGGGCTAGATGGGTGATAGATATTAACAAGGGCACTTGTGATGAGCACTAGTGTTGATGTAAGGGATAAAACACTTAATTCTACTCCAGAAACCAATATTTCCCACTCTATTAACTAAAATATAAATTTATAAAAAATGAGAGCAAAAAAGAATGTATTGATCAGCCAAACCATAGGAAGACCCAGGTGCAGCTGGGCCTTCTCCATATTGTGATTCCTTTCTGAGATGCCTATTAGCTTGCCTTCCTACCTACTCATAGTCTTCTCATCCTCCAAAGACCAATTCAAATTTATCCCTTCCAGGAACCTCTCTGCACCCACTCTGCATACCAGTTCAGCCTGTGTTGAGCTCTATTGTTTCATGTTAGGACTGGGGAATGGAATGTGCAGGGGAAGACGATGCCACCTCCTAATGAGCACCACTATTGGTTGAGCCTGTGCTATTGGCCCGATGCTGTCTTTCCTCTAATGATTACATCAGACTCATCCAGATAAACTAGGATAATCGCCCCATCTCAAGGTCCTTACTTAATCACATCTGCAAAGTCCCTTTTGCTACATAAGCTAACATATTCACAGGTTCTGGAGGTTAAGACTTGGACATCTTTGGAGAGCCTTTATTCAGTCTATAACACCCAGCTTAGCCTTGCGACTTCATTCATTAAAGGACCAAGGAGCCCTGTTGATGTCTGAGCCCATGAGAGATACTCTCTTCTGGATATCAGGTGGGGTACCAATGAACTCTGAAGGTGAAAAATGTCACTGTCTGATCATTGTCATCGACAAGAAACGTTTAGGCACAGACTCCATTAAACCCTATTCCTGTTGCCAGCAAGTGACATTTACAAAGGTACAAGCAGGAAAAGTTTGTGTTCGAACCAGTCAGCAACACAGTCTCAAAATTATTTCCAAATGAGATCACGTCAGGACAGACACCTAGTAGTGGCTAGAGCATAGTCAACGTTCAATGAAAGCCAGGAGTTTGAAGGATTTCTCATAATCCACTCTAATCAATGAGTTGAAACTTCAGATAGGATTCCCTTAGCTGTGCTATGCCAGGCTATATTCAGCTAAGCCACAAGAGTCAAGCTTACCAATATCCAGGCTACTTGAAAATCACGAGAGACTCTGATAATAGGGCACTGAGCAGTATGGATCTTGATATCATCAACTCCATGAACAAGAATAATCTGCTAATGTGCTGGGGCTTAGCATTGAACCGTAAGACGAAGTCGCTCCTGCATTTCCTCTCTCCCCTCCCAGCTGTGTCTTATAAATTGCTGTTGCTTTAACCACAGGTTGTCCAGAGAAACGTCAACTCTCCTCCCACAGGATTATGATCCTCCCAACTGTGCACCAGAGACTCCAGACTATGATGGCATAGATGCCACCAAAAGAAAAGACGGAAGGAACCAATTTTTTGGCAGACACGGAGCTGAGTCTTTGTGAAGAAGGTGAAGGCTTCTCTGGATCAATAATACCATTTTCTGGTAAGGAAAAAATGCATGTGGTAACATGGAAGTAATTCTAGTCAATGAGAAGTTGTGGAAGTATGTTTCAACGTGCAGAACAGAGCACTAAGAGTCCCATCGTCTTGCCGTAATTCGGTAACTGCTGGTTCAACCCTAGATAAATGTCCCTTTGACAGGAAAAAGGACTTTTTACTTTATAAAGGTTGATAGAAATATAGCAAAGCTCTGTGATAGCATTTCCTTGCATTGGTTCTGGAGACAACAAATGCAGGCTGGAATTTGTGCTACGTGCTCCATGAATGGATTTTGTTCATTACTCACCTCTCAGAGCCTCAGTCACTTTACAGGTAAACAAAATGCCTCGGGTGCCCGGGTGGCTCAGTCTGTTAAGTGCCTGGACTCTTGATTTCGGCTCAGGTCATGATCTCAGGGTTATGATCTCAGGTTTGTGAGACGAAGCGACATGTCGGGCTTAATCTAGACTGGAGCCCACGTAGGATTCTCTCTCTCCTCCTTCTGCCCTCCACCTCACTCCACTCACGCTCTCTTTCTCTCTCTAAAAAAATTTTAAAAATAAAAATAAAACAAAATGCCTACCTCCAAAGGTTGTTGAGATAATTAAACAAGATATTGCATATAAAAACAAAGTGCTGAGTGTACACTAACTGCTCAAACATCTTTCCACTGGTAAAGTTTCCCTTAACGCACTGGAAATCACTAGAACTTTAGAAATCACCTACTTAAATTCCCTCACTTTTACACATATCTTCGGAAAATATTTTGTTAAACATGTGTATATACAAATTTCTACTTAGATAATGTCTTGACCTGAAAGAGTCAGTGATTCTCAGATTTGACCCTGGAATCATATAAACTTCCCACAGGATGTCAGGAAATGGCTTTGTTCAGTGCAAAATGGCAGCTCTTCAGTTTCATGGTCTCTCTAAAGGCCTGTATGTACAAATTTACCAAGAAAATCAATAGCAGGCTAAAGAGATAGAAGAAATGTTACTGGCAAAAAATTTTACAGTTTAATTGAAAAATCTTACTCTGTGATATTTTGATTAGTATTTTATTAGTAATGATTGTGTTTGCATATGCAAGACCTAGTTCACTGATTATGCACATAATACAGGTAATGATGAAGTATATATTCAGATCAGATCTATTTTATGATATTTAATTTTAGATTTTTTGTATGCTAATTTGATGATATGGCAAATTTATTTATGGAGGATGGGAAATCAGAACAACTCATGAAAAAGTCATTTTTCAATATGGAGGAGAATATTAAAGAGATTTGCATTAAAAACTGCTCAATTATCTGCACCATTCTCCTTAGGAAACAAGATGTTCCAGGTGTCCCAAGTCTTGAAAATCTTTCTAGTTCATTATTAAATTGGGGCCAAGAAAGGTCAAAATGATGGAAGTGAGGACTAGAATGCTTCACACTGATGGGAGCTGAGTTCAGCCCCAAGAGCCTGGAGCACAGTGACAGAGCAGTAAAAGGGGAAAAAATAAGCCACCAAAATGTTGGTGGCTCCAATCCAAAAGCTTTTCTAGTTTTGTTGTTGTTGTTATTGTTGTTGTTTTGGATATATCAAACAGTGAAAGCCTTCTGCCATAAACAGTTATGAAGTTTGATTTTTAACGTGCAGTGTTTACTTGAGTCCTAGCTATCCACCAGGCACTATGCTAAGGTGCTCACTTAAATCCCACAACTATGGGCGCCTGGGTGGCTCAGTGGGTTAAAGCCTCTGCCTTCAGCTCAGGTCATGATCTTAGGGTCCTGGGATTGAGGCCCACATTGGGCTCTCTGCAAGGCAGGGAGCCCACTTCCTCCTCCCTCTCTGCCTGCCTCTCTGCCTGCCTGTGATCTCTCTCTGTGTCAAATAAATAAATAAAATCTTAAAAAAAAAAAATCCCACAACTAGCCAGTGAAGAAGGTACTACCATTATTCTCATTGCACAGATGAAATGAAACTTGGAGATACTAAGCAACTTGGCAAAGGTCATCCAGAGAGGCAAGTGTGGATGCAAATATGTGTGTTGTACGTGTGCACACACACATGTATACATGTGTGTGTTTAGGAGAGAAGTGGGGTGTCACTTTCAGCAAAATGCTAAATCATAGCACGACCCCCACTACTTTCCCTCTCCCCACCCTTCTCTACGCTTGCTACCTCCACCACACTTGCTCAGGTGGTCCCTCTTCTTTCTTCCTTGACATAATGGAGAATACCAATGGTATTGCCAGAAATAGCTTTTGTTGGGTTATGGTAAATTGTATTTGCACCAAATGGGCCTCCTGCTTCTCCAGATGTCACCCTGAGCAGCAGAGAAGGCTTGACCACAACAACGAGGGGATGGCACTCCCTGCACCCTTTGTTCTGCTGTTTATATTTTCACCATGTGTGGCAGACCCAGGCACCCTTTGCACCTGTGGGTTTTTCCATCCCATACAAGGCAACTAAGTAGGACCAGAAAGCAAAAAGATAAGGGTATTCATCTTCAGCAAAAAACCTTTATTGAAGAAGGTAACATGAAGGAGGCTGAATAGCAGAGAGGCTGAGTACACAAGCTCTGAGGTCAGGCCATACAGGTGGAAACATGGCCTCGGCCACTATGAGATGGATGACCTTGGCCAAGTTATGTAAGTCTACATAGGTCTCAGTTTCCCCACCTGTACAATAGAGATAATAACGGCACTAACCACACAAGCTTGTCTTGAATGCTAAATGATATCAGGAATGCAGAATTCCTGATCTACAGCAAGCACTTAAAAACACTGGTTTCTGTTATTGAAGATGGCTCTGTAAGTCATGCTAAGTAATAAGGATGAAATACACAGCATCTACCCACACCATCTAGGTAAGTTAGGAAGACAAGATACATATATTGAAAACAATAATATAAGGTAGAAAAGTGTCACGTGAAGAATACTGATGCATATTATGGAAATTCAGAGGGAGAAATAACAGTATTATTTTTTTTAAATGTTAAATTGCAGGGGCGCTTGGGTGGCTCAGTTGGTTAAGCGACTGCCTTCGGCTCAGGTCATGATCCCAGAGACCCGGGATCGAGCCCCACATCGGGCTCCCTGCTCGGCAGGAAGCCTGCTTCTCCCTCTCTCACTCCCCCTGCTTGTGTTCCCTCTCTCGCTGTGTTTCTCTCTGTCAAATAAACAAAATCTTTAAAAAAAAATAAAAATAAAAATAAAAAATAAATTGCAGATGGCAGTAGGAAGATGACTTTACCAATGTCACAAAGCTAGTTTTGAAAGAGTCAGAGTAAAGTCCAGGTCTCCTCATTCATGAAGTAAAACTATTTCATGAACCTATGTTACCACAGAACTAATGAAAATAATCTTAACAAAAGCATTAGTTAACACATTGAAGATACTGTCTATATGCTGGGCATTTTACACAAACTATCTTATTAAATCCTCATAATAATCCTAGGAGACAGGTATTATATTCCTCCCCCATTTTACAGATGAAAAATTGAGATGCAGGAAGGGTAAGTGATTTCCCCAAGGTCCCACCATCAGAAAGTTGCTAAGCCGGGACTTAAATCAAGGTTCCTAACCATAAAATGAAGAACTGAGGGGAAATAAAGGCAGGGAATCCAGAAGGAAGGGGAATGACAGGCTAAATCTTAGAGCTAGAAATGGACATTCATGAAAAGTGAGTGGACTGCTTTTACTGGAAGAGGAAACTCAAGGAGAGGAGTTAGAAAATACAGTGAATATCGAGTGTGAAGCAGACAGAAGCAGGGCTTGAATGTCCACTGTGGCGGCAAATATTCTGTTTCCTATTGTTTGGTTGGGGGGTAGGGTAGAAACAGAAGATAGGAACTTGACGGTTCTATAGTCATTGGTTTTATTTTGGTTTGTTTTTAAGAATAATCTTATCATACGCAGAATGAAGAGGGAGAGGCCAGTGGCAGAGAGACTGGTGAGCGGCTGCATGCCACAGCTCTGAAGAGAAAGGAGTCTTTTCCAGGTGTTCCCCAACTTCACAACTGGGGGGGCACACAGCTCCATCTTACTACAGAGCATCCAAAGAAACTAACACTTTCCACTCATCTCTCCCCACAGGCTGCAGAACTTCCACATCCACATCAGTTGGCAAAGCCCTTTGGAATCGTGATGATTTTTTTCCGATACCAGACATTCAGATTCGTCTGGCTTGCCAAGCCAACTGGCCGGTACCTTCACAAAGATCACCAGCTTTGGGCGCCTCTGACTCTTGCGGAATATGAAGCCATAAATCGCTGTGAGAAGTCACTGCCTAAGAACTTTAACTTTGCTGGGGATGTGCTGGACCAGTGGTCCCAAAAGGAGAAGGTACGACATGACAGGCTTCTATTAGATGCTTGGTATCCACCTATGCCTCGGGCTTCCATTGCCTTGTTCTACAGTCCATTTGCCACTCTTAACTCAGTTCTTTTATCCTTCTTTAGTTCCTTTGTTTGTTTTTCCCTTGCCCTCCTTTCTCCCTAGGGAAGATCTTTGATCCACAACTCTACATGCTGTCTTTCTCTGGAGCCTCCTAGGTCTCCCTTACAGTGGTTACTTACAGAGCCCTGCCTCTTTTCCTTCATTTTCTCCAAGTCCCACGCAGCAGCTTGTTGATCTCCATTCATCTGTTTGGGCTGGTCACAGCTTATCCAAAGAGCAGTAATTTGAACTTTGGTTTAATTTTATCTATCTATCTATCTATCTATCTATCTATCTATCTATCTATCATCTATTTCAGTTATCTATTGTATATTACATCATTAGTTTTTGACCTAGTGTTCAATGATTCATTAGTTGCATATAACACTCAGTGCTCATTGAAACACATGCCCAGGGGCACCTTGGTGGCTCAGTTGGTTAAGTGACTGCCTTGGGCTCAGGTCATGATCCCGGAGACCCAGGATCGAGTCCCACATCGGGCTCCCTGCTCGGCAGGAAGCCTGCTTCTCCCTCTCTCACTCCCCCTACTTGTGTTCCCTCTCTGCCTGTGTTTCTCTCTGTCAAATAAATAAAATCTTAAAAAAAAAAACAACACATGCCCTCCTTAATACCCACCACCCAGCAACCCCATCCACCAACCCCCCTCCCCTCTGAAACCCTCAGTTTCTTTCTAAGAGTCCACAGTCTCTCATGGTTTGTCTCTCCCTCCAATTTCTCCCCCTTCAGATTTCCCTCCCTTGCCTTAGGGTCCTCTGTGCTGTTATTTATTTTCCACATATGAGTGAAACCATATGATAATTGTCTTTCTCTGTTTGACTTATTTCACTTAACAGAATCCCTCCAGTTCCATCCATGTTGATGCAAGTGGTGGGTATTCATTCATCCTTTCTAATGGCTGAGTAATATTCCATTGTATATATGAACCACATCTTCTTTATCCATTCATCTGTTGAAAGGCATCTAGGCTCCTTCCATAGTTTGGCTCTTGTAGACATTGCTGCTGTTTTGTAATAATAGTCATCACTGGAGTGATTGGGAGAGAAATCAGACATTGAAAAGAATAAAGCAAAAAGCCTTGAATGTTTGTAGCGTAGCCTCAGGTCAAGTCCCTGCTTACTGACCCCACTTCATGCTGGGCACTGAGCTAGATACTTACCTATCAGTGCTCATCAAAATTCACTGCAAGGACCTGTGCCTCAGAAGATATATGAGGTTTCATATAATGGTGAATCCATCTTTCCTATTATCTTCCTTTAAATCCATTTACATGTTTAATAACTCTCTTATACTTGCTAAACTCTCTTTTGAACAAAAGAGCCAGTAGAAGTTGAAAATCTCTGGGCATATTTTGTTTTTAATGTATTTATTTTTTGGTAACCTCTTTTAACAAGCGGTACTGGTTCTCCAATTATGGTGACAAGTAAATGCACTTTCTTTCTTAAATAAATGTGTACAAGAAAAGTGAGTGAATGTAAAGAAAAAGACAAAGAACAATAGCACAGGTGTAGACAGATCTGGCAAAAATAGTGATACTCCAATGACTAAAGATTGAGAAATACTGACCTATATTATTTCATCAAATCCCCATCACCAACCTGGGGGGTTGCAGATAAGGAAATTAACCTCATAGAAGTTAAGCTCCTTATCAAAGGTAACCAGTTCCAAGGGTAGGGGAAACAGCCTCTCATCTTAGGGAGCTTATATCCATAAGGTAGGGCCTATGATAGAGTATAATGGAGTCATCTGGCATTTAAGCATAATGCTGCAGAAACACAGAGACATCAGGGAGGAGGAGAAGAGGAGCCTAAGGAAAGCTTCACAGAGCAAGTAAAATGGAAATTGAGTTTTGAAATAGTTTCCAAGCAGGGAAGGTAAAAGGAGAATTCCAGATATCCAGATAGGGAAAGAAAGGAGGAATACATTTTTCCCCAGGCAACACATAAAACAAAGAGGTTTTGTAGCATAGATAGCGTACTCTGTAGAATGATATAAGAAGTTTCCTCCTGAAATCAATCCCTCAATGAACCTCCCTCAAATGTCCACCATCTTGTTCTTTGTTACCTATGAAACCTACAGTTCAGCCTTTTGGGAGGAAAAAGATGTTAAGTTCCTAATCAACCTTAGTAAAAAACTGGGGTTATTTGGATGGAACAGAATATAACTTACGCAAGAAAAAAGACTTATTGGACATGGGAGTGCTCACAAAACTGGACAGTCAGTCTCAGCAAGATCAGGAAACCAGGACAGCTCCCTCGGGGTATGTAAGTGCCAAAAGCTCATACACAGGTTTTGTTTCAACCATATTCCATCTTTTGGTTCTTCTCAGAAAACTCAAAATCTGACAGAAAAGTTCTGATTCGCCCAACATGGGTCACATGTCACCCACTGGTGGGTGGACAACTACCCTGATGGGTTGTCTCACCTAGGCTGTATTCAATAGGAGAGTAGTTTCCCAAAGACAAACTGGGGTGCTGTTACCAGAATCCACCAGCATGGGTGCTGAGGGGAAGTAATGGCAGATGTCCCATCTCTTTGGTGGACTAGTCATGTAAGCTTTCTCTTTCTCATGTGTCCATGGCCAGACAGGAGAGAGACCAGCCAACCCAGCCCTGTGGTGGGTAAGTGGAAAAGGGGATGAGGTGAAATGGAGCTTTGAAGAACTGGGCTCCTTGTCCCGAAAGACTGCCAATGTGCTCACGAAGTGCTGCGGCCTGAAGAGAGGAGATAGAGTGGCCGTGATCCTGCCCCGTATCCCAGAGTGGTGGCTTGTAAATGTGGCTTGTATGCGAACAGGTCAGTGCCAATATTTAATATTCTTTTTTTTAAAAAAAAGATTTATTTATTCTTTTAAGAGAAAGCATGCACACTAGTGTGGGTGCATAGGCAAGGGGAGGGGAGGGAGAGAGAACCTAAAGCAGACCCTGCACTGAGCACAGAGCCAGACGTGGGCTCCACCTCACAACCCTGAGGTCATGACCTGAGTAGAAACCAAGAGTCAGATGCTCAACCAACTGTGCCACCAGGTGCCCTACTTCTAAATTATGCAGAAACAGAGGATGAAATTTGAGGTTTTTCTGAATTGTTAGTTCTGACTGAAGCTATGCTTACAAAGAACAGAAAGACAAGAGATGAGATGAAGAAAAACCATGATGAAATAAAAGCAACAACTATTATTATTAAGAGGTGGGTAGTAAAAAAAAAAAAGGTTTGCAAGAGAGGAAACTGAGTTCAGGGATGTTAAGAAGCTTGCCAGAAGTCACGCAGCTAAAAGCTATGCAACTGGTATTTACTTATTTATTTTCAAAGATTTTATTTATTTGTTTTTTGAGAGGGGGTAGAGGGACAGAGGCAGAGGGAGAGAGAATCTCAGTGTGGAGCCCAATGGGGGTTCAATCCCACAACAATGAGCTCATGAACTGAGCTGAAATCAAGAGCTGGATGCTTAACCAACTGAGCCACCCAGGTGTCCTTCAAGTGGGTCTTTTTTTTTTTTAAAGATTTTATTTATTTGACAGAGAGAAACACAGCGAATGAGGCAACACAAGCAGGGGGAGTAGGAGAGGGAGAAGCAGGCTTCCTGTCGAGCACGGAGCCCGAAGTGGGACTTGATCCCAGGTCTCCGGGATCATGACCTGAGCCGAAGGCAAGTCACTTAACCAACTGAGACACCCAGGCGCCCTCAAGTGGGTTTTAAACACAAAGCTCTACCAAAGAAATGTGGATAAGAATGCTTCTTCTCAGGGACGCCTGGGTGGCTCAGTTGGTTAAGCCACTGCCTTCGGCTCAAGTCATGATCCTGCAGAACTGAGATCGAGTCCCACATCGGGCTGCCAGCTCGGCGGGAAGCCTGCTTCTCCCTCTCTCACTCCCCCTGCTTGTGTTCCCTCTCTGGCTGTGTTTCTGTCATATAAATAAAATCTTAAAAAAAAAAAAAAAAAAAGAATGCTTCTTCTCAGAGTTGGCTATAATGTATTTATCTAGATGATTCAGAATTTACTTTCTTGAATATATTTGGATTCTTCCTGATATGAAAATTCTTCCTTTCTGCTAAAGGCAGAAAAAGTATTTTAGAATGTAAGGACTTACAAGAATACGACTGTGGGGCACCTGTGTGGCTCAGTGGGTTAAAGCCTCTGCCTTCAGTTCAGGTCATAATCTCAGAGTCCTGGGATCCAGGCCCGCATCCGGCTCTCTGCTCAGCAGGGAGCCTGCTTCCTCCTCTCTCTCTGCCTGCCTCTCTGCCTACTTGTGATCTCTCTGTCTGTCAAATAAATAAATAAAATATTTTTTTAAAAAAATAATATGATTGTGGATCCCAGTTGGAAAACCTCTGCCTTGTTTTTTGGGTTTTTAAAAAGATTTTATTTATTTATTTGACACAGATAGAGAAGGAAATAGACAGTGAGAGAGGGAACACAAGCAGGGGGAGTGGGAGAGGGAGAAGCAGGCTTCCCAGTCAGCAGGGAGCCCAATGTGGGGCTCCATCCCAGGATCCTGGGATCATGACCTGAGCAGAAGGCAGACACAATACACTGACCACCCAGGTGCCCCCATCTGCCTCTTTCTAGGCAAAAAGATTAATGTATTCAATGATACATTTTATACCTAAGTAGTAATTTATAATGTACCCCAAATAAAAATGGTATTTTCCCAGCACCATTAATTGAAGAGACTGTCTTTTTCCACTGGATATTTTTTCCTGCTTTCTTGAAGATAATTTGACCTTGTGGGTCCATATCTGGACTCTCTACTCTGTTCCATTGGTCTATATGTCTGTTTTTGTGCCAGTACCATGCTGTCTTGGTGATCACAGCTTTGTAATAAAGCTTGGAACACTGAAAAAATAAAATAATGTAATAAAAAAATCTTATGGACGCCTGGGTGGCTCAGTTGGTTAAGCCTCTGCCTTCGGCTCAGGTCATGATCTCAGGGTCCTGGGATCGAGTCCCACATCGGGCTCTCTGCTGGG
>PITA01013426.1:0-36079 GCA_004023965.1 Spilogale gracilis | reverse complement strand
GCATAATCTCTTCCAGTCCAGTCCATATTGTAAAGTTGGATATTCATCCTTTCTGATGGAGGCGTAGTACTCCATTGTGTATGTGTACCACATCTTCTTTATCCATTCATCTGTTGAAGGGCAACTTGGCTCTTTCCACAGTTTGGTGATTGTGGCCATTGCTGCTATGAACATTGGGGTACATATGGCCCTTCTTTTCACTACATCTGTATCTTTGGGGTAAATACCCAGTAGTGCAATTGCAGGGTCATAGGGTAGCTCTTATTTTTAATTTTTTAAGAAATCTCCACACTGTTTTCCAAAGCAGCTGCACCAACTTGCATTCCCACCAACAGTGTAAGAGGGTTCCCCTTTCTTCACAGCCTCTCCAACACTTGTTGTTTCCTGACTTGTTAATTTTGGCCATTCTGACTGGTGTGAGGTAGTATCTCAGTGCGGTTTTGATTTGAATTTCCCTGATAGCTAGTGATGCTGAACATTTTTTCATGTTAGCCATTTGTATATCTTCTATGGAGAAGTGCCTCTTCATGTCTCTTGCCCATTTTTTGATGTGTTCATCTTTTTGGATGTTGAGTTTCAATAGTTCTTTATAGATCTTGGATATCAGCCCTTTCTCTGTAGTGTCATTTGCAAATATCCTCTCCCATTCCATGGGTTGCCTCTTTGCTTTGTTGACTGTTTCCTTTGCTGTACAGAAGCCTTTTATTTTGATGAAGTCCCAAAAGTTCATTTTCGCTTTTGTCTCCTTTGCCTTTGGAGACGTGTCTTGAAAGAAGTTGCTGTGGCCGATGTCAAAGAGGTTACTGCGTATGTTCTTTTCCAGAATTTTGATGGATTCCTGCCTCACATTGAGGTCTTTCATCCATTTCGAGTTTGCCTTTGTGTGTGGTATAAGAGAATGGTCTAGTTTCATTCTTCTATATGTAGCTGTCCAATTTTCTCAGCATCATTTATTGAAGTGATTGTCTTTTTTCCACTGGATATGATTTGACCATAATTTGTGGGTCCATATCTGGACTCTCTACTCTGTTCCATTGGTCTATTTCTCTGTTTTTGTGCCAGTACCATGCTGTCTTAGTAATCATAGCTTTGTAATAAAGCCTGAAGTCAGGTACAACATCCATTCCTGATTAAAACTTTTCAAAGTATAGGAATAGATGAAACATTCCTCAACCTCATAAAATCTATCTACGAAAAACTCACAGTGAATATCATTCTCAATGGGGGAAAACTGACAGCCTTTCCTCTGAGATCAGGAACAAGACAAGGATGCCCACTCTCACCACTACTATTCAACATAGTGTTAGAAGTCCTAGCAACAGCAATAAGACAACAGAAAGAAATAAAAGGTATTCAACTTGGCAAAGAAGAAGTCAAACGCTCTCTCTTTGCAGATGACATGATACTCTATGTGGAAAACCCAAAAGACTCTACCCCCAAACTACTAGAACTCATACAACAATTCGGTAATGTGGCAGGATACAAAATCAATGCACAGAAATCAGTTGTGTTCTTATACACTAACAATGAAAATATAGAAAGGGAAATCAGAGAATCGATTCCGTTTACTATAGCATCAAAAACCATAAAATACTTAGGAATAAACCTAACCAAAGAAGTCAAGGATCTGTACTTGAGGAACTACAGAACACTCATGAAAGGTGGCGCCTGGGTGGCTCAGTTGGTTAAGCGACTGCCTTCGGCTCAGGTCATGATCCCGGACACCCGGAATCAAGCCCCATATCGGGCTCCCTGCTCCGTGGGAAGCCTGCTTCTCCCTCTCTCACTCCCCCTGCTTGTGTTCCCTCTCTAGCTGTGTTTCTCTCTGTCAAATAAATAAAATCTTAAAAAAAAAAAAAAGAACACTCATGAAAGAAATTGAAGAAGACACAAAAAGATGGAAGACCATTCCATGCTCATGGATCGGAAGACTAAACATTGTTAAAATGTCTATACTGCCCAGAGCAATCTATACTTTCAATGCCATTCCGATCAAAATTCCACCAACATTCTTCAAAGATGTACAACAATCCTAAAATTTATATGGAACCAAAAAAGACCCCGAATCGCTAAGGAATTGCAGAAGAAGAAAATTAAACAATGTTTGACAATATAGTTGTATGTTTATATAATTAATCCTCATTGCTTTACTATTTTAATGACAATCATATTCACTCATTATCAAGCTGAATTAAATTGCATCCTTGATCTTATTTCCTTAAACTCAGGAAATGATACATCAGTATCCAAAATTCTCAGGTCTTTTATTAATTATCCAATATTGAGCTATAAGACATCCCAGAACTTAGTGGCATAAAACAACAATCACTTTATTTGCTCAGGATTCTGTGGGTTAGAATTTCAGGCAGGCCTCAACAGAGGCAGCTTGACCTTCTCCACATCAGCTTGACTGAAGCTGGAGGACCCAAGGGGGTTCACTTGCAAGTCTGAGTGAGAAAAGGCTGAGAAAATTGTCTTTCTTGATTCACTTATTTTGCTTAACATAATATCCTCTAGTTCCATCCCCGTTGCTGCAAACAGCAAGATACCATTTTTTGACAGCTAATATTGCATTGTGTGTGTGTGTATATATATATCATATCTTTATCCATTCATCTGTTGATGGACATCTGAGCTCTTTCCATAGTTTGGCTATTGTGGACATTTTGCTATAAACATTCAGGTGCAGGTGTCCTTTCAGATCACTCCATTTGTATCTTTGGGGTAAATACCCATTAGTGCAATGGCTGGGTCATAGGGTAGCTCTAGTTTCAATTTTTTCAGGAACCTCCATACTGTTTTCCAGAGTGGCTGTATCAGCTTGCATTCCTATCAACAGTGTAAGAGGGCTCCCCTTTCTCCACATCCTCGCCAACATCTTTCGTCGTTTCCTGACTTACTAAGTTTAGCCATTCTGACAGGTATGAGGTAGAATCTCATTGTGGTTTTGATTTGTATTAAGGAAACGTTTTCCATAAAGCCTTCCGATCTCATTGACTGTAACTGTACGTGTGCCCATGCCTAAATCAGTCTCTAGCATGAGAATTAGGACACTGGGGTTACAATAATCAAGATTCACCCCTGGAGCTATATAAGGAACAGTCTCGCTGAAGCACGCAACTGCCTGATACCAGAACAAAATCAGAGTTTTCTCAGTGCAAGGGAGAAGAATGGGATGCTATATGGTAAGCTCCCAACTGTGTCTGCCGGTGATGAAGATGGTGAATAAAAAGTATTAAAAAGTTTGATTAAAATGCCAAAAGATCTTCCTTTAAATCATAAAAACTGAAATGTTAATAAACCACAAAGACCCATGACTGATCTAAAAAAAATTACAGATTAAAAAAAGTACTTACGGGTGGCTCAGTGGGTTAAAGCCTCTGCCTTCAGCTCAGGTCATGATCTCAGGGGCCTGGGATCAAGGCCCAAATCGGGCTCTCTGCTCAGCAGGGAGCCTGCTTCCTCCTCTCTCTCTGCCTACTTGTGATCTCTCTCTGTTAAATAAATAAATAAAATCTTTTTTAAAAAAGTACTTAGAAAAAAATGTTTAAGCAAATGAAATATACATCCTTTTGTCATTGATACTGAAAGTCATCTTGGCTACCAGTGTGGACTATACAGAGGTGGTGCTTAAAGAGAGAGAAATGAGTTGTTAAAGGTTAACACTGATCTGCAAAATCCCTTTAAGATTTATTGAGAAATTCCTCTCAAAGAGGTTTTGGATTGGGTTTTGTTTCATTAACTGTTTTCTGGAATCAAGGGAGTACCAGTAGCAGAGGAAAACAATATATATATATATATATATATATATATATGTATATTTACTTATATATTTATATATTTATATATATACTTTTACTTTACTTTTTTTTTTTAAAGATTCTATTTATTTGACAGAGAGAAACACAGCCAGAGAGGGAACACAAGCAGGGGGAGTGAGAGAGGGAGAAGCAGGCTTCCCGCTGAGCAGGGAGCCCGATGCGGGACTCGATCCCAGGTCTCTAGGATCATGACCTGAGCGGAAGGCAGTCGCTCAACCAACTGAGCCACCCAGGCGCCCCTTACTTTACTTTTAAAACATATTTTACTTTTTTCATATATATATGAATATATATATGAATGAAATCTCAGGTCTGCCATCTTTAGGCACCATGTTGGTTTGGAACTCATATTTTACAGATCTGCCTCTGCAGAGCATAGCTGTGTGGAGACAGGAAGTCAAGAACCAATGGCCATTTATTTCACCAGTGGGACTACAGGCTCTCCCAAGATGGCCCAGCATTCTCAGAGCAGCCTCGGAATTGGGTACACCCTCTGTGGAAGGTAGGAAAGAAAACTGTTTTTGCTAAACTCTCTCCTGAGCTGCCAACACGTAGACCCCACTGCCTAGTTGATACCTCCACTTGGATGACTATTAGATTTCTCCAGTAAACACCTATAAAACGGAACCCTTGATGCCCCTGTCCAGTCTTAGCTCAGTAAATGGCACCATCTCATCAACTGATCAAGCAAGAATTTATGGGTTAAAGACGTAATGGGGATTCAGAAGTGCACATGTGTGATGAGCACAGGGTCATGTACAGGAACCAACTTTGACCCCATCTCCACAACAGCTGGTTTGGTTCCTTCTCATTGCCAGGTAAATTCACCCACCCAGAAAGGCCTTCCTAGGTGTCCTAAAACTATCCCTTTACCTTATTTTATTTTCTTCGAGCACTTATCACTATTTGAAATTATGATACTGATTTATATTCTCACTCATTTTATTGTGTGCCTATCTGTTATCTCTCTTGTTTAAGAAAGAGCAGGTATCTGGCCTATCTCACTTACCAAGCTAGGGAGAACAGGGCCTACCATATATTTGCACAATAAATATTTGTTTCACCCATGAAAAAACTCAGAATATCATGTCAAAACTAGCCTCCCCCTCTACTTTCAGATTACCTAGGATCCTGAGAAAGTCCTCTAACAAAAGTGGAAGACAGAATCACTCATCCTGCCTTTGGGCTTCTTTGACCCTTCTCTGTAATCACTAAGGTTCTAGCCAGTCTCGAAGATTCCAGTTAGTTTGCTTTTCTGCTTTTCTGTTTTGTTTTGTCTTGGGGTTTTTTTGGTCTGTTCTGTTGCTTCTCCATATCGTTTAGGTATTGGCTAGACCTGAAGTCCTCAGATATCATATGGAATATGTCTGACACTGGCTGGATCAAGGCTGCCATTGGCAGTGTGTTTTCAACTTGGCTTCAGGGAGCCTGTGTCTTTGTACATCGGATGGCCCAGTTTGACACTGACACCTTCCTAGATGTAAGTCATGGTTTCTAGCTACATCTTTCCCTTTGCCCACACACAGACCTCGCCAAAACCACGCAATTGTTCTTCAGCATATAATTTCCTAGGCTTGTGGAAATCATTCCTTTTTAAGAAATGAAGTCTTAGGGGATTTGGCTTTGAATGTATTTAACAGAGAAGGAACACCCACAACACTCTCAAGTTTCAAACTATTCAGGACTTGCTCACATCCCACTTGAGAGGTTCTAAATAACAGATTACAAGTCTCAAGTCTAAACAAATCTTTGGTTTCTGATTCAGAGAAACAAAAACAATAGGCGATAAATCCAAAACCCTACCTAGAGAAGATTGAAGGTGGGGTCATCTTTCTCCCAGAGCAGCTCCTTCCATTCTCCTCTCACCCTGTGCTTTTCACTTTGTTAATTCTCAGAACCCAATATTTGTCCTAAAATCAGGCATGTCCTTCCTTCTCAGCCAGCCACAGCTAGACTGAAGTATCAGATTGCTCTGATTTCTTTAGCCTTTAGAAAAATGTGATTCAGGCCAATTATTTTTCAACAATGAAAAACCAATTATGTTTAAAGAAATAAATATTATTAAACACCGCACCTGTGTGTGAAGTAAAGCTATCCTCACCCTGTTATTTTGATAACTGGTCTGATGAGATGGCTTGAGGGTCTTAACACAAATGGTGGGTAACATAAGAACTGGGATCTCTACATCAGGTTTACAAAGTGCCCTGTGTAGATAAACTGACTTTGTTCTAAAACCTGTATTTTTAAAAAATAAGAATATTTTAATAAAATATTAAATATTACATATTTAAGTAAAAGATATTATTTTAATAGTATTCTTTAATATTGTATTAAATAAGATACATTAATGATATAATAACATATGGTATTTATATTAAATGAGTCTATTAAAATAAGAATACTCTGATTTTATAAAGATAGTGTGTGTATTTTAAGTGCTCTAAAAACTTTACACTGTTCTTAGTTACATGCATTTATACTTATTAAGAACAGCTGGAATCCAGGGAGCAAGTACAGACAGTAGAAATGCTCACTTATGGATTAAAAGTTTTTCTTGGTCTTTGACAATCCAGATAGCCTAGAAATACATCTTGAAAATATTCTCTCAAATGCTTAAATTTAATAGAAACTGTCAATTCATTATGTGACATTGTGGAATCTATCTAGAAATAAGACATCTAAACATAAGTATCTCTCTAGATTTAACGTGCCTAGGTCATTATTTTTCTTTAAGGAGCTGGAGGTAAAATGAGCCTGGCAAATCTTAAACAGTTAAGGAAAGGCCTAAAAACATGCCTTACTAATGCATTTAATCAATCTGCTCAAAAGGAGTTTTTTTTTCTTTTAAATTTGAGGGGTGGGTAGAGAACACAAGCAGGAAGATGAGCAGAGGAAAAGAGAGAGGGAGGAGAAAGAATCCCAAGCTGACTCTGCATTAAATGTGGGATCTATGCAGGGCTCAGCCTCATGACCCTGAGATCACGACCTGAGTGGACATCAAGAGTTGGAGGCTCAACTGACTGAGCCACTCAGGCACCCCAAGACTGATGTCTTTTATAGAAAAAGTGTTGGAAGGTCTTGGTAGGTTAGTTCACACCCAGGGTGAGTACCGTGTAGGAATTTATGAGCAGGAGGTTCAAAATTCCATCAAGAAAGGTAATTTGCAGCCCTGAAGGAAAATAAACCAGTTCATACTTGGTGGGTGGTCTCAAATTCAAATATTTACTTTCTGTTGAAGTTGACTGTGTATGTCTATTACTATAACATACACAGGTTCTTTCCAATAATTGGAAACTCCCAACAGACATACAGTCACTAATGACAACTAATAAATACTTGCTTTTTTATTCCTAGTAGTGATCATATGATGGAAACCTGTCAATGAAAGAGGATGAGGGATAGCAGACATCAGCTGTAGTTTTGGCCTCCAATTAACCACTTCTGACAACTGTCTTTCTCTATCACCCAGACCCTCACCACTTATCCCATCACGACCCTGTGCAGTGCTCCCACTGTGTACCGGATGCTTGTGCAGAAAGATCTGAAAAGGTACTTGGGTGGAAATCGCCATTTGACGCATAAACAAAAGCTGCAGTTTACCTCCATAGATTTCCCCACTTCAGTGTAGGTTTCCTCAGTCTCACCACTACTGACATTTTGGACTAAATAATTCTGCAGTTGTCAGGGGCTGTCCTGTGCACTGCAGGATGTTAAGCAGCATTCTACCTGGCCTCCACCTGCTAGATATCAGTAGATCCTCCCTGGTGACCATCAAAAATGTCTCCAGATATTGCCTAAATTGCCTCCCAGTTGCCCCTAAGGATAGCTTCGAGGGGGGCAATTCCACTGTTTTCTCAGGGACGACCAGAACCCTACAGTCTGAGAACTAACCCTGCTCCACCCCAAAGTACAAAGGTATTTATACTGCCTTGAGGAGAAGCTTAAGAAGTCTTATGACTTGAGGATAATAATCAATTTATCCAAATCACCTGAACCGCTAGTGGACTTACAATGCATATTTACTTAAACAATATGAATCAAATACATGAGGAGAGAAAGGAAGAGGGAAACAATGTAAATAGTGACAACTAAATATTGCAGGCTTGCCCATTCTCTGCTCCCCCCAAATGTGGATGCCCAGGAGGGAGAGTGCTAGGAAACAAAATAAAGCAGATCTGAACCTTCTCTTATTCTAGTTAGGGTCAACTCCCTTGTGGTCCTCAATATATACCTTTTTTTTGATAAGATCGATTGATTGAAGAGCAAAAGAGAGAGAACATGGTGGGAAGGGGCAGAGGGACAGAGAAACTCAAGCAGTCTCTGCACAGAGCATGGAGCCTGACATGGGGCTCAATCTAATGACCTCAAGATCCTGAGGTCACAATCCCAAGATCATGACCTGAACCAAAACCAATAGTGGGACGTTCAATTGACTGCAACACCCTCAAAATGTGAGCATCTTACTCACATCTCAAGAGTAGTCCAAGGGCATTCAAGGGCTATTTTGAATAGGCACAACTGCTGCCCTGCCCATTGGAGACCTCAATGCATCAGAGCTGGGCTGTTCCAGCCTTTCTCACATGAGAAAGTGAGCAGCAGAGTAGTATGGCCAGTGGTGAAAAGTTTGAGCTACAAAGTCAAACAAGTGGGGCTCTACGGCTCTACAGTTTACTATAGTGAGATCTCAGGCACTCAAAATGACCTTGCTAAGTAAGCCTCCCTTAATTCCATCCACAAGACAGGATTAGGAGCTGCTTCATGGGTTTGTGGTGAGAATTCAATGTAAGTGGCCTGCTTGGTCAGACACCAGGCTAATGGTAGGTGCAGAGTAGTCAACTTAGCCCTTCATGAGGCCTTGGGCAACTTCTTTAACTTCTCCCAGCCTCAGTTTCCTCATCTGTAAAATAGTGCATGAGGATTATGAGGATTATGCTCCTAAGGCCCTCACAGCATAGTATATGCTCAATTAATGTTAGTTGTTTTATCACTTGGTTCATAAGACATGCTTAATTAAGGTCATTATCAGTATTTTCTCCTACCTTCTCTCCTAATGCAAGCTCTGTCAGGAAATTTTACTTTCATCATTAACATTCCCCCACACAACCTACACTATATCTGGTAAGATAAAAGGTGCTCAAAAATATTTGCTTATTCAGGGGCGCCTGGGTGGCTCAGTTGGTTAAGCAACTGCCTTCGGCTCAGGTCATGATCCCGGAGACCCTGGATCGAGCCCTGCATCGGGCTGCCTGCTCAGCGGGTAGCCTGCTTCTCCCTCTCCCACTCCCGCTGCTTGTGTTCCCTCTCTGGCTGTGTTTCTCTCTATCAAATAAATAAAATCTTTAAAAAAAAAAAAAAATATATATATATATATTTGCTGATTGAACCTTCCTAGGACTTGCCTTTCCTAGCTCATTGGTTTGTTAGAACCTCTTAGTAATTTTTTAATGAAAGCCACTCAGATTTCTTCCTCCCAAAGACCCCATGAGACTCTGTGTCTGCAGATATAAATTCAAGAAGCTACGGCACTGCTTGACAGGAGGCGAGCCACTCAACGCAGAGGTGCTGGAACAGTGGAAGGCACAAACTGGGCTGGAACTGTATGAAGGCTATGGACAGACAGAAGTGGTATGTTTAACAGACAAAGTTTAAGTTTAGCATATTGGGAGTGTTTCCACCCCAGGCTGAGCCCCTGAAGAGCCCGTGGGGCTCTAAATATTTATGGAATTTCCCAGAATACCTTACCTTGCCATAACTAACAAGACCTCTGAATTGCCCAGTTTGGCTTGGCTAGTGCGGAATTAGGATTATTCCTTGCCATCGTCCTGTCTTCTCCCTGTGCAGGAGAAATCTCAAAGGTATTAGGGGTTAGAGAGGGTCAGAATCAAGTGGCTCATCTTCTCAGCAGCACTAAGAACCCCAGAGAGCGCCAGTGGGGCATCTATCCCAAGGTGCAATAAGTGGGACCCTTAGTCTAAAGGAGTTTTCAAAGTATGGCCCCAAAACCACCAGCAGCAGCAGGTGGGAATTTGGTAGCTAGACAAATTCTCAGACACCCCATCCCACCCCAGCCAGACCTACTGAATCAGAAACTCTGGGATGGGGCTGGCAATCCGTGCTTGAACAACGAATGTTCCAGGTGATTCCGACATGCACGTTTGAGAAGCACTGGTCTAAGATTGTGCGTGCGTGTGTGTCCAGAAGACAAGCATGCATTCTGGGACAATCAGTCCAATCAAAACTGAGTCTTTTGTTTTATTTTCATGATATAGATAGCTACAGAAAATGAATTTTTACATTCTTAAATAAAACATATTCTGTCAATAGGGAATAATTTGCGCCAATCAGAAAGGACAAGAAATTAAACCGGGCTCGATGGGGAAAGGAGTACTACCCTATGATGTCCAGGTGGGTAATATCTGTTTCAATAGAGAACAATGTTTTATACTTTTCTACTAGTCATTGTACAACTATTCATAACCTGAAAATTTTAGGAACCTAAATTGTTTCCTTCATTCTAGATTATAGATGAAAATGGCAACATCCTACCACCTGGTGAAGAAGGGGAAATTGCCCTCAGACTAAAGTCTACACGGCCCTTTTGTTTCTTCTCTGAATATGTGGTACAAGAACATAGAATGTGGTAGTCACAAGTTAAAAGAAAGGTGATATAGGGAGTCATAGAGACTTGGGTCCAAATTTCATATCCACCATGTGTTGCTGTGTAACCTTGGGCAAGTCACAAAATCCAAGTCTATTTCATCAACTGTAAAATGGGGAGAGTATCATCTAACTCCTACGTTTTTAAAGATTAAATTCTATGTGTAAGAAAAGACAACGAGGCAGGCTGCAGAGGGCAGGGAGGGGGTGATACAGGGCAGAAGATGGGAAAGAGGGGTTTCTTTTTCATTATATTCTTGAACCTTTTTTATTATACAGTAGGAACCACCCTGTCTAAAAAAATTAATCTTTTAGGAATAGAATTTGCAAGGTACTAGTCATTTCATGAATATCATACCTTTTTCTATTCTGACCAAATTAATCCCTGAAGTCATCTCTGATTCCTAGGACAATCCAGAGAAAACTGCTGCCACAGTACGAGGGGATTTTTATGTCACTGGAGACAGAGGAGTGATGGACAGTGACGGGTACTTCTGGTTTGTCGGTAGAGCTGACGATGTCATTATATCCTCTGGGTTTGTACATCTGTCATTCTTAGAGGGTAACAGATTGCCAGGGGGCATGTCCTACTTGGGTGATGTAGTGATCAAGGGCTTCTTTTCCTCTTCTAGGTACCGTATTGGGCCGTTTGAAGTGGAGAGCGCACTAATTGAACACCCAGCAGTTGTTGAATCAGCTGTTGTCAGTAGCCCAGACCCAATCAGAGGAGAGGTAGAGTGAATGTCACTGAAGTAGCGATTCATATTTTTCCAGTTTTATTCATTTGACCCCTCTGGAGAGTAAATCAAGAGTGACCATGTAATTCTCATGAAGAAGCATACATGTGCCAAAAATGAACACTAGGTACTCGACTTTACAAATGAGTTGTGTCCCAAAGAGATGTATTAGGACTTATTTAGTGGTAAGTGACAGAAACTCAACTCAAACTGACTTAAGTTTTTTAAAAAAGGATTTTACTGGCCCACACATAAGTGAGGTCTTCAGGTACAGCTACATCCATGGGTTCATGTGAAGTTAGCAAAGCTTTTTCTCTCTTCATTTCCTGGCTGTTGTTCTTTAGGTTGGCTCCATTCAGATAGGTTCTTCCTACTTGGTAGCAACTAATTCCAAATGTACACAGCTTCACAACCAGTAAAGGAGACGGCTCCTTTTCCAACAGTTTCAAGCAACTCCCAGAGTAACATGTGCCTATCTTAGATCACTTATCTAACCAATGTGGTCCAGGGAATGGCATGTGTTCACTGGGCCGACCTGGATTATATGCTGGTCATTGGAGGTAGAAGTTAGTGTCAACACCATCAGAGAGAGAAGTTAGGGTAATGCGCCATAGGAGAATCAGAGTACTATTACTAAATGAGGGGAACAGGAAAAAAAAAGAAAAAGAAAAAGTAGATTTTACTGTACATATGATGGTCATGGAAATCAGAATACATTTTCTCAAAGAAACAATGCGAACAGGAGACTGTGGCCAGGTTCCCAAACAAGTCTCAGAAGCCTACTTAACCTAATGAAAGGGAACTTGGGGAATGACAGTAATAGCCTTAGTTTTAGGAGGAAGACATGTAGTATGGAAGGGAGACATTTCCTTTCCTCATCGAAGTTTCTTCCAGACTTAATAAGTAGCAAAATTTCAAAAAACGGTTTGTGTATCAGCATCCTCCCACATCTCTCTCTGGTGGCTTTTATAAAAAAAGATTTTATTTACTTATTTGACAAAGAACACAAGCAGGGGGAGTGGCAGAGGGAGAAGCAGACTCCCCACTGAGCAAGGAGCCCAATGTGGGGCTCAATCCTGGGACCCCGGGATCATGGCCCAAGCCAAAAGCAGACGTTTAACCAACTGAGCCACCCAGGCCGCCTCTCTGACCCTCTACAGTGACTCTATGGATCCTACACTCAAACCTCCTATACCACCTTCACACCCAGTGGATTCTATTCTCCAAAGTGCTTTTCTCCTGCCACCATATTCTCATTCTCGCAATGTAGTTGGTTTCATCTGAATATTAGAAATGTCCATTGGAATCAATGTATGAATAATTGATCATTTAAAGTATAATTAACTAACCTCAATCATTATCTAATTGGTGGGTTTTGAATAGTATTCCAAAGAGAAGCAAGAAATATTAGGCAAAAAAGACCTTTCAGAGGTAGATTGATCCTTCCAAAGAGTTCATCTCCCAGCATACAAATTCCCTCCATCAAGCCTCCCCAAATCCCTTTCAAACCACAGTCTCTGGAACATCCATTTGTTTCCCTATTACATGCTTCTAACAGTGTAGATTTGGAATAAGTGATCACCTACAAATCAAGGACTGCCTGTATAATACATATGACTAGTCTGACTGAAATGTTAAATACATGTGTGACATGTAAATAAAACTTTAGTTTATTCAAACACTGCACTCCTCACACTCACAAACCATTTATCTGGAATTCAATCTCAAAACCCCCCGTATATCCAAGCTCTGAAGAGAGATCTCTGGATTTGCATTCATCACTCAAGTTGCTGTTATCAAGTAATTATAAGTACCTGTCTGTGCTCAGCCTTGGTCCCAAACTCCTGATGTGTCTGAAAAACAAACATCAATATAAATTGACTTTTCTCCTGCAGGTAGTGAAAGCCTTTGTTGTCTTATCTGCACCCTTTAAATCATCCAACCCGGAGAAATTAACTCTTGAACTTCAGGATCATGTGAAAAAATCAACTGCACCTTACAAATATCCAAGAAAGGCAAGTATTCTTTGCCCAAAGTTAAGTGTTACCAAACAAGGGTCTAAGCTATTAAGTACATAGATTTTATCAGCTTTTGACTCTATGGTAACTCATTATATAAGTGGAAGACACCTATTTCAACTTGTTTAGCCCTAAGCATTTTGCTTTAAAAAATTTATTTTAGGACACTGAAATGTTTGCTACATTAGTTTTGATCAACCCTGCAATACTGAATAACTAATAAGGATCCTTATAAGACTAATAGGTCCCATTCCATGAGATAAAAAAAAAAAATGGCAGAAAAAATTTAAAGGCAGCACCTGATTCAGCTATCAATACTCTCAAAGCACAAGCCTTTAACTATCAAGTAACCAAACTTATGGCTCAGAAAAAAAGATACTATCCCAAGAAACTGTGGAATCTTTCCTGAAACCTTCTCCAAGGGAGGATTTAAGAATAATTTTATATAAAAACGTAGAGATGGCACTGCAATTTCCTTCCTTCTCATCCTGGAATACTGTTGGTTGATATTGATCCTAAAGATGAGAATTCAATTTCAATTGGTATTTCAACCAAAAGGCAGTCAACTTCAGCCTAAGAACTAGCTACAACTTCTCTATCAAATTTACTAAATCAGTCACCAGTTGATTTTCAGAAATGTTTGAGAAAAATTTAAGTCACATCTTGACGGAGGGAAACAGAGAGGATTTTACCATGAGCATAAGGGGAAAACTGTACTCAAAATTAACTCTCAAAAGTCTTCCTCAGAAAGAACCTGCTGGATCCAGCTCTTAAAAGTCCAAAACCTGAGAATTATCTTGTTTCTCTGTGCATTTAGGTGTGGCCTCTATTTCCCTGGGGCAGGAGGCCCCCGTCCTCCCCCACCCCCGTCTAGTTTGAACTGGAAGGGCAAAGGGATCATTATAAGCTTCTGACAAAGCATATAACCTTTGCACTAAAAACTCATGATGTAGCTCCAGTGTCAGCTGGACAATAAACACAAGAATTTCAATGAGCTTATCCCCCAGACCCAAACTCGCCAGGTACATGAAAGCTCTCCCTGTTGTATTGACAACTGGGATGATCAAAATGGAGCCATGTGTCTCACAGTATGTTTCTCTGTTCATTAGGTGGAATTTGTTCCAGAACTCCCGAAGACAATCACTGGGAAAATCAAACGCAATGTTCTCAGAGACCATGAATGGGGTCGAACATAGCCTGATAAGAAACTGTGGCATTAAATAGTTATAGGCTTGTTTTTAGTCCTTGCTTCCTACTGATTTAGTGACTACTTTCTTACAGTCCTGAAGATTTTTCTGGTTGAAAAACTCAACTGTTTGTTCTGTACTTAGCCAAAAACTAAACAAATAAAAATCCAAAAATATTTGGGAAAAAAACATTTATGATGACCAAACTGACAAAGGCAATGATTTTAATGACTTGCAGGGTTTAAAATAGCAAATGATTACTTAGAAAAGCACAGTGGACAATGAATTTATCTTGTGCCTGATTAAGTCAAATAAAGATTAGAACTACTCTAAGAAAAGTGTTTAAGACAAAATTTCTTCTAACATCTTGTATTACTAGTTCTTTAAAGTGAATTAAAGGGGTGGTAGGTGGTTCAGTCAGTTAAGCATCTGACTCCTGATCTCCATTCAGGTCCCGACCTCAGGATCATGGGTTCAAGCCCCACGTTGGGCTCTATGATGGGGTGCAGCCTACTTAAAAAAAATAAAGTTAAGGGACACCTGGGTGGCTCAGAGGATTAAGCCTCTGCCTTCGGCTCAGGTCATGATCTCAGGGTCCTGGGATCGAGTCCCACATCGGGCTCTCTGCTCGGCAGGGAGCCTGCTTCCTCCTCTCTTTCTGCCTGCCTCTCTGGCTGCCTGTGATCTCTCTGTGTGTCAGGTAAATAAATAAAATCTTTAAAAAAAAAAAAGTTAATTAAAATATTAATTTTAAAATAATATAAATAACTCACAAGCCAGTAAATGAATTTAATCAAGTACTATACTACTATACCTTTTTTAAAGATTTATTCATTTTAAGGGGGGGGGGCACAGAGGGAGAAAGAATCCCAAGCAGACTCCCCGCTGAGCACAGAGCCCAACATGAGCTTGATCTCACAAACCTGGTATCAAGACCCAAACTGAAATCAAGAATTAGACGCTTAAGTGACTGAGCCACATAGGCGCCCCATACCTCCTTTTGAAGCAAATTCACTGTAAAATACTCTAAGTTTGGATCACTTAAGAGTAATTAATCAAGAGCAATTATTAGAAGTTTTATATCTGTACTTTTTAGGACAATGCACATGACTTTTGATACACAACGTGACATATAAGCATCTTTTATGCGTATCTATTATAAAGCAAGAGATTTACTAAGAGGCAGGAAGAAAGAAAAAGCACAGAACACCAATCTTTAGAGAACAAATTTATTTTGATTTTTCTGAAAGTATCAGGAACTATGAAAAATAAGCTAAATATCTGGCCATACCAAAAGCAAAATACAAGTAGAAACAACATTTAGAAATCATGTGTGACCTTACACAAACGTGTTTCAAAATACTAAGTTTAACACTCTCACACAGAGCAAAACAAGTTTACCAAATCACAATACTGGAGGTTTTTTTAACTAGCATAACTTAAATTAAAAAAAAAAAAAGAAAAGAAAAGAAAAGTTAAAAGGACAAAAAAGAAACCACTCAATTTCCACCCTGTAATCTGGTCATTTATGAAACAACATGCTCAAATGTCAGCGACAATAAAGTTGGGAAACCTTTCACGTATCAATGAAAGGAATTCAGATTCCAACAGAACATAGTACTTTATAGCTGGGGTAGAAGAGCTTTTGTTGCACTCAGGTCTTACCAAATACAAATATAAATACAAGAAGATTAAAAACAAACTACTAAATCAAAATCTTTCTGTAGAGTAGCAGCTTTCACAAAGGAAAAGGAATCCAGTTTTGCAGAGTCAGATGTTCTAAAAGCATATGGCCAATTTTATTTCCAAAGTCCCAGACTCCTACACTATCAAACTAAAATTATCTTTGTCTTGGAGCAAGTCTAATGAAGGCACCAAAATCCTATCCTCCGTGTTCAAGCAAATGACACTTAAAATGTTCTTATCATCCTTTCAAGATAACCTCAATCTATTAAGAGTTAACACTCTAGATAGCTAAAGACCTAGAAGGAAGCTCCATCCTCATCAACATTAACCAAGGTCCAGTCTGTAACAGCCTTTGCCCCTCCCAAATCCTTCTCATCTGGACCACTAGTTTAGGAGGATAAAAATACATTCCCATATTCCCTAGCCATTAAGTAAACACAGACATCGGAGCAAGAAGACTCAACATTTATACTACTACTGAACTGTTTAAAATTTAATAAACCCATCTCCACAAGTGAATTTCACAGGCTTAGTATTTATTCTTCATCTGGACTAAGTAAGCAGCCCTCTTTGGTGTCCGTCTCTTCCAGCGTTTTTCAGTAGTTGTACCCTGGAGGAAAACTTCCAAATTAAGAAAACCCTCATGGCACAGGAGTATGAGCACTAAGTTAAGGTTACTCTTATTTCACAGAAACCCAGAACTATCAGACTATGACTCACAGAGTTCTTTTTCCTCTCCTGAGAAAATCTCTGGCTGAGATTCAGAAAAGAGGTTCCTCACTCAGTCATAATACCTTTTAGGAAAGGGAGGGGAAACGCTATTTAATTTGGTTTTGTACTTCTTCATGGAGAGTTTTAGTTACGGCTCCAGACTTGTTGCTATCCTTTTTTCATTCTCAAGCCCAACTGGCTGTGGAAACATTTCAAGAATTCCTTTGGCCCAGTGATAATTCCAAAGAGTCTGTTTCTTTTTAATCTGAGCATTTTATCACTTTCAAGAAAACGCATTTCTCCAGGACCTTGAAGACACTTGTTTCATTTGTTCATGTGATGAAAAATGCCTACTAAACAGACTAGTTTCTGTAGCCATCCTTCATTTTCTAAGTACTCAACAAAATCTGGCTAATATTTTCTTGTATGTACTCTGGCAATTCACCTTTCAACTCAAATATCCTGTTGAGAACTCTTCCTCTAACAAGTCACTGTATTTCTGTATGTAGATTTATGTGCTCTTTGTTCATACTTTATTTTTTAAACATTCTTGTATAAATGGGTGTTTATTAATGTCAATAATTTCTGCAGCATTATCCAGAAATTTCTTCATCTCCAAGTGTTTTATATCAGTACCTCTGTGAAGAAAGCAATGTGCTGTAACATCAACATCTGGATTTTACCAAAATAAGCAAAACTGATGAGCACCGGAAGTACAAATGACAGACCTTCAGCCTTCAGATATGAAGAACCATTAAATTTATACTGCCCTTGTGAAAGGCTCCCTGTAGCAGAAAAAGCTTTCTTGCATTTCATCATCATTTACCAATCTTACCAAAGCTACAGTATGACAAATATTCATGAAATATGTTAACTTATCAACCCAGATAGAGAAGCTGCTGCTTTACACTTACACAAACCTCTTTAGCATCAGGTGACATAAGTTAATTTATTAAACTGAAAGTGACGACTTTTCAATTTCTTGTACTGCTTCTTGCTCTAGCATTTTAACATTATGTTGGTACTAGATTCTTACCAGCTACGTGAATTTTTCTTTTCTTGGTGTAAGTGCTGCTACTAAATGATTTGCTTCCAAACCTTTTACTGAATGTGATTTTTTATTTAAGAGTTTATTTTTGGGGTGCCTGGGTGGCTCAGTTGGTTAAGCGACTGCCTTCGGCTCAGGTCATGATCCCAGAGACCCAGGATCGAGCCCCACATCAGGCTCCTTGCTCAGCAGGAAGCCTGCTTCTCCCTCTCTCACTCCCCCTGCTTGTGTTCCCTCTCTGGCTGTGTTTCTCTCTGTCAAATAAATAAAATCTTTAAAAAAAAAAAAAAAAAGAGTTTATTTTTAAGTAATCTCTACACCCAACATGGGGCTTGCACCTACCACCCCAAGATCAACCATCTCATGCTGTACAGACTGAGCTACCCAGGGTGCCCCTCAATGTTATGTTTTAAACAAAAGTTTACTGTTTTGATATTCTAAATGCCATTTAAAATAACGAACATCTTTGCTCATCAAATGGTTATGATTTACAGTTACAACTGCTGGAGAATTGCTAGGTTTGTAAGTTGCATTCCATTGACAACGTATAATGCAAAAAAGAACAACGTGGATTTAAGTTCATGTAAGACCACTGAAAAGTAGCTTTCACTATCAAAAATTTGTATCTCTTGCTGCACTGACATACTGATGAAACTCAGAACACTAATTCTTCATCACTAACCTTAACAAGACTGTCTGTAGTTCTATGCCTAGAACGGTCCTCTTCCATCTCACACCATACCTTCAAAAATTACAGCACTAGACCATCTGATTTGTAACACATGTTAATAAAATGTAAAAACTGGCATAACAACTAAGTAACAGAATCACAAAAAGATAAAAAAAACTTCACAAAAACAATTCACTTCTAAAACTGTAAAACCTACGTTTTTGCAATGTTTACAACAAAGTGGGAAGGGGCAGCTGAGTTGCAACATATAAATATTCCTTCCTTAGAATGAAAATTTCCCTATGAGTTTCTCTTACAGTTTGTTTGCTCCCCTAAGTCACATGGCAGCACAGAAGGGGAGGCTAGGGAAGGTAATCAGGAGGGAGAGGCCAACTATCTTCCTTCTACCCTCCTTTCCACAGAAGTGTTCATCATTATCCACAGCTTCTCCTAGCTCCACCAAATGCATGGAGACCTAACGGCACACTGGCATAGGGAACTGAAAAGATCTCCAACAGAACTGTTAACAAGTCTGCTCAACCACCGTTCACTATCATGAGTTCAGCATTATGTAGTGCACAAAGGTCAAAAACAATGATACTTTCAGTCACGATTTTATATGGAATCCTAGCAATATCTCACCGAAAGCCATCTGAGAAACCTACCTGCAAAACCAAATGAATTTTTTTTTCCTTAGGAGAGGTCATTTTCATTTGACTCAGATCTTCCTGTGATTTGACTTTCAAGTTCAGGTTTAGCTCCTCCCTCACTCACCACATGTGTCTCAGATCTTGGTTTTGTCTGCTCCAGTTTCTCATTATTTTCTGGTACCACCTGCTGGTTATTTTTTCCCTCTGCTGCATCATGTTGATTAGATTTGTCACCAGATTCTGATTTAGCTTCTTTCCCATTTCCTGCTTGCACTGACTGCTTTGGGTTAAGTTGTGATGGGTCCTTAGCACTCTTCACCACCTCCTGGAGATTATACTTTCTGAACAACATATAATCTTTCACAACACTCAGGCAACAGACAGCTTTAATGATTTCTACTACCACCGTGTACTGTGGATTGGTAAGATCCACTTTATTTTCCGAATTGAGGCTGCCTACTATTCCTGTAACAAAAAGAAGAGGGAAATACTTAAAGGGAGAAGGATACCATGAAGCTTGACAGATACCAGTACAATCTTTCACCTTTCTCTTTGGGATTTGTTAAACCAATATATATCCTAGTCTTCTCTTATACATGGACCTCAATCAAATTCTGTGAATTCTGGGCCCCTGGGTAGCCCAGGTCATGATCTAGGGGTCCTGGAATCAAACCCCATATTGGGCTCTCTGCTCAGTGGGGAGTCTGTTTGTTTCTCTCTCCCACTCCCAGCTCTCTCACGTTTTCTAATAAATAAATAAATCTTCACACAAAAAATTCTGTGAGCCCTTTCAATAAATAAATACAAATGAAATCCTGAGACATTTAATTAGAGTCCTTTCTTTCCAAAGAAAATTCAATCTTGATTTGGAAGATTTTCTATCTACCTACCAGAAAGTCTCATATCCAACATACCGAAATCTGTTACATTTGATATTATTTTAAGGACTTTTGTTTTTTTTTTTTTTTTAAATAGTCTCTGCCCCCAACGTGCAGCCTGAACGCACAATCTTGGGACCAAGAGTCACATGCTCTACTGGCTAAGTCAGGCAAGTACCTCTATTTTAAGGACATTTTAATATACCTCTGTTATACCCAAAAATATAAGCCTTACGTTGTAAAAAAAAATTAATAAAATCAAGAACAAGTATTTATTATTACATATTAATGTAAAATCACTACAAAAAACATACCTGCCAATTCTTTGATAACTTCTTCTCTATTCATGTGACTATTATTTCGAGATTTATATACAATCTGAAAGGTCCCTTTGTTTGGAACTTTAAACCAGGGTTCCAAAAATGTTTCTGCATATTTTTTCATATCTTCTAAGAAAGCCTTGCATGTGCCTGAAATGGGTAACATACGTAGAATAACCCGAGTCTTCTTCTTCTTGGTTTTGTACATATCCTGGAGAATATGATGTACCAATTTCTCAGGTTCTAAAGGAAAAAAGAAAAAAGTCGGCACAAAGCAAACAAGAATAAAAACTCTTGGACATTTTAGAACCTCTTCAAACTCTCTTAAATGAATTTTCATACAGCGTGACCTACGTCAACAGTGTAATAGAAGAAATTATCATAATGAATGTTAATAAGTCTAATCAAACATTTTTTCTAACTTCACTGCTTATAATATTATTACTATATCTAATACATTAACTCTTCAACATTGTTACTGCTTTCACTAAAAACAACTGTTCATGGGGCACCTGGGTGGCTCAGTTGGTTAAGCGACTGTTTTCGGCTCAGGTCATGATCCTGGAGACCCGGGATCGAGCCCTACATCAGGCTCCCTGCTCAGCAGGAAGCCTGCTTCTTCCTTTCTCAGTCCCTCTGCTTGTGTTCCCTCTCTAGCTGTGTTTCACTCTGTCAAATAAATAAATAAAATCTTAAAAAAAAAAAAAAAAAAACTGTTCATGAAGACACTGGAGTTAACATTTCTGTGATGTCTCATTTGTTCAAAACCCTACTGTTTTCCTGTTACAACAGCAACTACAAACATAACATTATTAAATAGTACACTTTTTTACAAAACAAAACAAATCTGCAAGGCACTTTGAAAGATTTAATTCATCCATTAGTTAAGTTTGTACAATAATCAAGATCTTAGAACTCAGAGAAGCTCCAAAACCATGAATTACACAAGATCACGATACCGTCCTTAGGCCATCCTCCTACCTACAAGTCTGTTTGGGGCTACTTAAGTGTTTTCAATACTTTTAAATTAATTAACTCATTAAAAAACCTAGGAACTTCTCCAGATTTTCAACTTCTTTTGAAAAACCAGAAGATCTGGTCCTACAGGACTACATTCCAAATTGGCTGGCGCTGAAGAGCAGCTGCTCCTCTTAAACAGAGTATATACTCATTTCACCTAAAGTTACATACAAAGAAAGTGGCGAAGCCAGATTTCCACTCCTAAGCCAACATGATGTTCACCACCCCACTCTACCTTTCCATATGTCTAGTGCTAGACCAGTGTGGAACAGATCAGTCAAATGATTACTGAGCCATAACCATGAAACCATTTTGTAGGCAGTGTTCTAGGGCAAGGAGATGTCCAGATATTACAGGCTCGATAATCTAAAGGTTTATTAGTCAGACACACCTATTCCAAGTGTCCTGATGAAGACTACATTATTTGCTCCACTCTCCACTGACTGGAACCTTCTTAGCTTCATCTCTGTTGATGCTTTAATGTCATCAACTTCTTTCTTCAAGGCAGTCTCCATGTCATCATCTTCTCCTTCACTTCCAGAGGGCTGCTGATCTTTGTCCGTAAACTGCATGAAATAAATGAGCAGAGACACAATAAGAGCTCATGTTAAAAGCTACAATTAACTACCTATGTGAAATCTCCAGTGGCAGATGGATCAATACTGTCAATAAAGCTTTTTTATTAAGAAACTCCCTACAAAATGTGGAGGAAAAAGGTAGTTCCTTCAGAGTGGGGCGCATATTATTTGAAAATGCTTGCAAAAACATCTTAGCATTCTGGGACACAGGGTAATGTGCTCGCCAGATGAACTGATTCAACACAGCCTTAATTCCATCACCAGGTATCTTTGTGCCTAATAAGATAGTCTCCTTTTTGGTGAGATGATGAGAAAGCAGAAGGCAGAGGACAAAGCCCAACCTCACACCCCGCAAACTCCAGCCCCCTCCCAGATAGCATATGCGTGACATTCTGCAGGCACTCCAGGCTGCCCTAATGCTAAGGAAAGGAAAAATAAATGGTTAAAGAATAGAGATCACAGTCCTGAAAGACATGAGTTTCCCTCAGCTTGCAAATGTTTTAGTGATTTACCAGGGGAAGAAAAAAAAAAGCATTCTTATCAATGACCTAACTTCCAGAAGGAAACTCCCCACTATCTTACTACTGTTAATGCTTTAGTAGAGGGGAAAAACAACCCTAACTTGATAATGCCAAGGTCTCTAATATCTTGTAGGTCCTCTTTAACACACAAAAACTCTTTTGAAACCCTCCATCTTCCTTGACCTCCCTCAACTTCTGAAGTATATAATCAACTCACCCTTCACAATCCCAGTGCAGCAGCTCTTTCTGCCCACGGGTCCTATCGCGGTGCTTTAATAAAACCACCATTTTGCACCAGAGACATCTCAAAAATTCTTTCTTGGCCCTCAGCTCTGGACGTCACCTACATTCAAAAACTACATCAATTAGACCAAACAGGGCATAAAAAGCCTTTCTAATCTACTAAAGAACAGGTAACAGAAACAGTTAAGAATTTGCTCAAGGTACCAGTGTAGACAGGACATTCACTTCTTGCCCAGTTCTCTGCCCCAGCATTATAAGTTTGCCAGACAAGCACTAATAATAATTATACAAATTTATGGAAACTTTACGATATGCCAGGTTGTATTTTATATACATAAGCAACTTTTCAGCCAACATTACTAAGTACACTATCATTTTGCTTCATACAGCTCAGCAAAATTAAATAATATACCCACGTCCAAGCCCTAGAACTTGTAAATAATGGAACTTGAATGCAAATGCCCCCTGATTTATCCTCCCTCTTTTAATTCATTAAGATGTTTGTGTATGTATTAGTCACAGATCCTAAGCCAAGAATATAATGATTTCCAAACGGTCATGAGAAAGTTAGGTTTTAGGTGGTATGAGTACAAAAAGTTCTTACTTTTTAAATTGCATTTACAGGCCCATTTCAAAAATAAATAGCACTAGTACTCTACCCACTATTTCAGAGACGCTGCTCAGGACAAACATCTTTACAACCATGGTGTAAAAGTCGTGGTAAGATATGGCAGAAACTATGAGGACAAATGAAGTTTCCCTTATGAACCTGGACCGTTTACTTAACCAACTTGAGTTTCAGTGTCCTCGTGAACATTACTCCACAAATCTATTGTAAATAGCAAACGTTTGAGAGCTTCAGAAACACAACACGTGGGCCGAAGCAACTTATAAATAGGGGCCACTATGATTACTAATCGGGGAGGAAGAGGAAAAAACAAAAACAAAAACAAAAACAAAAACAACCCAACCACAAGATCCGGCAAGGGTCTGCAACCCAGATACGGCCAAGAGGCGGCAGCACGGGCCAGGCCACGCCCCTTCGCCAGCTCCGCCACAAAACGCGCGCACGCGTCGGAGAAAGCCGGCCTTGCAACCTTCCCTCATTACTCAAGGGCCGCTTGCCCTTTCCGGGTCCCGTACCTTTTCCGGCCCATACATGTCATCGCCGTATTCGTTAAGCAGGCTGTAGGCCTCCTCCACGCACTTGCGTTCGTTCATGTTGCAGGTAATAAGAATGCCCTGTAGCCCGGGTTCCAGCTGCCGGGGCCCGCCGCCGTCGCAGCGCCGAGCCCGCTTGGCCTGCACATACTGAGCCTTGCCTTTGCGCTTACCGCCGCTGGACTGAGGAGGCTGCTGGACGGGGGTTGCCATGGCGTGTGAGAACCGAGGCTAGCAAGAAACGTTTTCGTACTATTCCCAGCTTCCTCGCCTCTGCTGGCCCGAGCTGGTTTACGTCATGAGTGCGCGACGGCCTCGCCTAGTCCCGCCTCCAAGCTTGATTCGGTGCTGCGCGGGGTCCTAGAGCCGGTGGGTGGCAGGCTGCGGTGCGAGGTGGTGCGAGGTGGTGCGAGGCCCGCCTCTTCGGGCGGTGGACCCGCACTTCTTCTTCTTTTTTTTTTTTTTAAGATTTTATTTATTTATTTGACAGAGAGAAACACAGCTAGAGAGGGAACACAAGCAGGGGGAGTGAGAGAGGGAAAAGCAGGCCTCCCGCTGAGCAGGGAGCCTGATGTGGGACTCGATCCCCGGTCTCCAGGATCATGACCTGAGCCAAAGGCAGTCGCTTAACCAACTGAGCCACCCAGGCGCCTCTGGACCCACACTTCTTACAGTTCCTCAGCCCAAGCTCGGATTTCCCTGGAAAGCAGCCTTCGGGTGGAGCTGGACTGTAAACTTACATCCTGGCTTCCAAATGGACGTAGCTCGTACTTGTAAAGAACCGTTTCATTTACCATTCATATTCACTGATTCATTCATTTAATATTTATTAAGTACCTATGTGCTGGTTACGGGCCTAAGTACTAAGGTTGGCAAAGAAAGACACACTTCATATACATCTTGCCCTTCTAGGCCGATGCTTCTTAGAAGTCACTGGGACCTTCCAAACCATCCTACTTATTTTTTGCTTCTAGCGAAATGTGCATAATCAATAGACTTCAATACTCCTGTTGAAGGACCCCCAGAGGTACAAAGAAAGGACACAAAGTATAAGGAACTCATAAGTCAGAGAGCTGATTATCAGAATTAGAAATGTAAAATACAGGAATATCTAGACAAACTTATTAGCATTAAATTGTCACTAAAGGAACATTTTAATTTGTAAAATATATTTATATTCATACCCAAGATATTGCCCGTATCAAGGTCACACAGTTTTGTCTGACACTGATGTCCTAGCAATTGACATTTTGGTGAGTTATTGTTCCAGGTGCACCTGGTTTGTACAGGAAATGACATCCTTACTTCTGAACAAAACCATGAAGAGCCAAAAGGTTTGTCTCTTGTTGCCCTGGGAAGAATTAGCTAATCCAGTGACCCCAAGACATGGAGTGGATGGTAGTAGAACGTCAGAAATAAAGAACCTCTTAGTTATTGTAAGGCCTGCATCTCTCAGATGAGTCTTGTGACTCCCATGACAAAATAATGCTGATATGAAATAATGGTCTAGAAATCCATATACATATAAAAGAATTTTTGCTAATAGTAAGGGAAAGATGAAATATATCTTGCTATTTTCTTCATCTCTGTCTCCCAAAATGTTTAAGAATGCACTCATTAGTCTAGATAGGTAAGCAATCCCTTCATAGTTAACATGATTGTATTCCTCATACTCTAAGGTCAGGAATCCAGATCCTTATGCTTCATGCAATTAAAAGTCAACTGGAACTTTATAAATCCCTTGTGTTGGTGGTCCACCTTTGACTGTAGTGCTTTGGTGAGCAAATGTAGGAGTACTGTGCATTTTACTGACCTAGCTATTTCAGTCTCACATTCTGAGGTTTAATTGTTATGTATGAAACAATAAAATAGTAAAAAGAGGAAAAATAAGTAGCCTGATGTTGAACTTGATGATTAGCTGGGGTTTTTTTTCTTCACTATATATGTGTAAATATGTGTGTATATGTATGTATATAGTTGTATATATATGTATATGTGTATATATCCTTTGTATAACTTTATCTTTCCTTAGGTTCTATTCCTCAAATTACTAATATTAATACTACTGTTCCTGATTAGTACTAGGCGTTAACTGCCCCATTCCACACTGCAGAGTAGGACAAATGGAAAGTATTCATTTCCCTTTCAGGGTGCCCCCTTCTGGCCAAATATGGAAGTGATTTCATAAGAAATAGAATCCTTGAGGAAGTGTTTTCCAATATGTCTTTATTTAATACTATTATTTTAGGGGATCAAGGCAGAGAAATAACGAGATTCTATCAACAGCATGGGAAGATTGGGTAGAACACATACAATGACCACCTATGACTGCTTCCTCTTTGTTTTTTGTCTCCATTATGGTTGACATTTGTTGTTTTTGTTTGCTCAATAAATGAACCCGCTTCCTTGGGGAGGAGGTGGAATCCATCATTGGATGAGTCTGAGTGGAAAGCAGGGCTCACCTTGTGTCATGGAAATTTGAAGTGTCGGGTATCACTTCTTCTTACCCTGTAAGGTGAGCACATCACCTCAGCTTCACCAGTTGGATGCTTCTGTCTGGGACTGAGAATTGGAAGCAAATGTGTAAAGAGGCAGTGCCTGTTGAGAATTCATCCCACCAATGGCCGTGGCATCCCAAATCCAGTATCAGCAGCTTTTCAGCCACTCCAGAGGTGGTGGCAGTGCCAAACTTTCTAGAACACTGTTCTAGTTCCAGCCTCCTAGCTCCCCCAACCATTCGCACCTGTACCTTCAGCCTCCCCTATAATTCTTTCAGCTTCCCAAAAGCTTCCAATAAGTACCTTTCCAGCAGAAGTATGCCAGAATATGTTTCAATATTACTTACAACCAGGAATGTTGGCTTCTGTGTTTCACACTGCTTTCTCTGGCCTTTTTATCTATAACTTCAGCAGCTTCAGCAAGTGGCCCCCACTTGCAGCTACTCCTCAGACACACTTGCTGCCAGATTTGAGTTCATGCAAATCCTAAAAGAGGTCACCTGATATTGCACAAGGGGCACTGAAATAATAGTCGCTAATCTTTAGTTCTATCCCTGAATCTACCACTTTTTCCAAAAATCTTGTCATCATCTTATTTTTTGCTTCCACCTAGATAATCAGCACAGCCTTTACTTTTCAGATTGGAGACTGCATAGCTCAGATAGATTTCTGGCAGTCCTCAGCTGATTTTGAAGAACAGTTACATTGCTGGTGGTATTTAGAGGCACCAAGCGGACTGAAACTCAATTTTTTCTTTTCATCTTCAGTGCCTGGCATAGTAAGTACTCAAAAAATGCTACTGAACATTTGAACGCAACCCAAAAAAATGTTCAATAAAGGAAAAAGGTTAAAACTCATGCTATTAAGAAGGGAAGTCTACCAAATCCAGATCATGTTAAGCCCCACCAGAGGAGAGAGAAAAGAAATTAGGAATTAAGAGAGGGATTTCCCTGGCAATACTGGAAACACATCTGTGTAAAGTTTCTATTCATGTGAACTTTCACCTCCTTAGGTTACCAGTCATGGTCAGTGGTCTGGTGTCTATCGTTGGGCACCAAGGCTCTGTGGTGATGCGGCTTGGAATGGCTTAAGATATTCTAAATTCTCTTTCCCGTTCTCTTCCTAAGCTTAAAAGTTACTGCCATGTAATTTCTACTTGTATGTTGAGGACAGAATTCATCCTGGTCCCCAACACAGACAGCAGACACTCATAGATTTTGTTTATATTCTAACTGCACCATCCATCCAACATTTCTTGCCTTATTCTCTTGTTACCCAGCATTTTCAGGAAATAGATATCTTGACACTCTAACCCTGGTCACCTGCTGACTTGATTTCTCTACACCTGCCACCCTCAGAGTTGGCCTTATGTATATGAGCAAGAGCCCAAATTCTAAAGCCAAACCAGGTTCAAATCCCAGTTCTGCTATTTTCTGGCTGTGGGACTCCAAGCAAGTTACAAATCAGATTTCTTCATTAGCTATTAAAAATATTTATTTATTTATTCATTCATTCATTCATTCATTTGAGAGAGGTAGAGGGAGAGACTCTCCAGCAGACTCCATGCTGACTATGGAGCCCAACATGGGGCTCAGTCTCATGAGTCTAAGATCATGACCTGAGCTGAAACCAAGAGTCAGGTGCTCAACAGGCAGAGCCACCCAGTCACACACACCCCCAAATTTTTTAAATGGAGGTAATAATAAAATACCCATTTTCTGAGTTACTGGGAGAACTCAAAAACAGACATGATAAGTGCCTAGTTCATAGTCACAGTTCAATGTGGACTTAAAAATGGCTGGTTTGGGGCTCAGTTGTGACTCACTGAAGTCTAGTATTTTTAGTATTAGTATCCATTCCCCAACCCAATCCCCTGAATGCATTATTTGTCCCCTAATCTCTTATCTTAGTGTGTCACTTATTGAAAGTGAAATTTAATCCTTCTAGGAAGGAAGCCAGAAGGGAAAAGCTTTAAAAATAATATAGTGTAAAGTAAAATAGGATAAAATTCATAACACCTGCATGCCCTTCCTTACCTCTGCCAGTTGGCTCCTACCTCCCATGCCTTTCACTGGCACTGTGCCCACAGCACTTGCACCACACATGCGTTTTCATCACACCCACGAGTTGCACAGGAAACATGACCAACAGCCTGAGCCCAGATTAGAGCCTGACTCTGTAGCCTTGTGAACCTGGGTCTATCCATGGGGAAGCCACATTTGGTATGGCTCTTTGTTCCTAACTGCATCTTTGCTCAGGCCTGCTGGGTGTCCTGAATTCCTGATCCCAGCCTCCCTAGATGGTGCTTCATCCCACCACTGCTGGAGTCTAGTTTTGACAGGTATGTTTCTCCAAGGCAAACTTGGCATTTTATGCACATAGGTTCTTCAGGGCAAAAGTGAATAAATCTCTTTCCCTCCAGTTTTCTTCTATAGTTGTATACCCTACACATGCATGAATCTCCTTAAAACTTTTTCTGAGGATTCATGGGTACTTCCTTTCTACTTCTCTGAGAATTTGGTTAAATAATCTGTTTAAATTTAATTGTTATACTGTTTAGTTCCACTCATTGCCCACTTATAGACCCTCCTTCTGCTCCTCTTTACTTTCTACTTTAGTCAGTGCTCCTAAGAATGGATCCCTAATGGTGGAATCTCAGACAGTTCAACAAGAAATACATCCATCTGGAACTGAAATCATCTATGAACTGCACACTCCACCAAGGCATAACACTAGCACTGGATAAAGTACTAATGCAAGAAATATAAATTTCAGAGTAGGTATGGTACATGGTTAAGAGTCCAGAGTGGGGCACCTGGGAGGCTCAGAGGGTTAAGCCTCTGCTTTCTGCTCAGGTCATGATCTCAGGGTCCTGGGATTGAGTCCCACAACGGGCTCTCTGCTCAACGTGGAGCCTGCTTCCCCCTCTTTCTCTGCCTGCCTCTCTGCCTATTTGTGATCTCTCTCTCTGTCAAATAAATAAATAAAAACTTAAAAAAAAAGAGTCCAGAGTGACTGAGGTTTAGAGGATCGTTCAGCATACATGAGACCTAAATAAGAACTACATGAGTAGTCAGGTTGAATCATTTATATTTAAAAGTTGGAGGGAAGTCAATGAGAACACAGCATTCAATGTACAGATGAAAAGAGAGACAAAATGATTAAAAACACATTGAGAGACAGTTTTGTTTTGTTTGAGAGAGAGAGAAAGGAAGGGGGAGAGGGAGAAGCATATTCCTCACTGAGCAGGGAGCCCGACTCAGAGCTCTGATGCTAGGATCCTGCGATCATGACCTGAGCTGAAGGCAGACACTTAACTGACCCATCCAGGCACCCCAAGAAAGTCAGTCTTGTGTTTATTTAAACACTGACTCTTACCACTCTGTAGCTGTATGACCTTGGACAAATTAACTGCTGTTATCTCATATTCCTCATCTATAAAATGGGACTAGCTATAATATATATCTTATAGGTCACTGTGAGTATCGAATAAAATAATTCATACTAATCACATATAGAAATATGCAATAAATGTTAGCTACTGCTGTTTTGTTGTAGCTGTTGCTAATGGGGAGTTTTGGTGAGGTTAATTTATAATCAAACAAGAGTTGAGGGGAAGACGCAAGCTTTTTGTATTGGCCAGTTTGCTTTGAAGTGTCTCCAGCCACCCCTTACTGATTTCCAGTACCCAAGAGAAGCCTTATTTTCTCTAAATGTGTTAATATGGAAAGATCTATAAGATACACTGTAAAATGAAGGGGGAAAAAGTAAGGTATGTTCACTATAAACTGATTATTCATGTTTTAAAAGGGAATACACACACATACACACACACGTGAGTTTACACATAACATAAACACTAACATATACATGCTTTAATCCTACATGTATATAAAAATGATACTTAGTAAGACTTCAGGTGTTACTGAAGTAACACTTCACATTTCTCAACTAAAGCCCAAAGCTAAAGATTAAGAGGCGTTAAGTCACTGCCCTTTTCATTCTAAAGAGAACTGTCAAAAAAGACTAAGTTAGTTAACTCTCTCTGATTTGTGAAAAGATGGCTCATTTGGTCCTGCTACCTTGACACCACCCTGCTTTGCGGCCTACATCAGAAGCCTGGGGATGGAGAGCAGAGAGTACTCTCACACGCTTTACTGAGAGGGACACTAAGGGAAGAAGACATTGGCATCACATTCCTGGGAACATGTCCACTTCTGCCTGGCCAAGTGCAGAAATGAGCCAGAAAGAGAAGTACAGAAATATGGCAGGGCACAGAGAGTGAGAGGAGGTGGAAAGACAACAGAGGGGAGGCCTACAGCCCAACACAGGGTGTTCTAAAGATATGTAAGTATCCTGTCTGTCAAGCAGACTCCCAGAAGGTACCTGGGCTTTAACAGGTAGACCCAATAGAGGATTAAAGTCACAGCTAGCATGGTAAACCCTCCTGCCCTAATATTTTCTCCTTACACCCAACAACAGTGTATCTAGAGCTTAGAAGTGGGTAGGGGGGTGCCTGGGTGGCTCAGTGGGATAAAGCCTCTGCCTTCGGCTCAGGTCTTGACCTCAGGGTCCTGGGATTGAGCCTCACATTGGGCTCTCTGCTCAGCAGGGAGCCTGCTTCCCCTTCTCTCTCTGCCTGCTTTTCTGCCTACCTGTGATCTATCTCTCTGTCAAATAAATAAATAAAATCTTAAAAAAAAAAGAAGTGGGAAGGGGAAGATGTCTGGGACACAAACAAGCCACTTGTCTCTATTTGAGGGGATAGAGTGGGAGGAGTGCAGAAGAGTGGCCAGTCCTCCTGCCCACTGATGGTCCCCAGAAGCACAAAGCCTACATTGGGCAAAAAGGAACAGGTGCAATGTACATTGAGTTTGTGATGAACAGTTTTAAGTGGACCAACTTTTAGAACTAAAAGTGATTGTTAATTGTGGGAACATCCCAAGAAGTCACTAACAGATAGAAAGGGGATACTGGATACAGCAGGGGGAAAACAGAAATTGGGAGGAAAAACAAAGTTTTGATTTAAGACTTGTTTGAAAAACTAGTTATATATATATATATATAAATATATATATTTATATATATATTCCACCCACTCCCCTACACACACACAATCCTTGTTTTGCAACATATTTGGTAACGACTTTATTCTCTTATATCACTCTGTATCTTTTATTTTTATCCACATACATGTATTATTTTTACACTAACTTGCTTTCTTAATGTGGATGTTCACCGAAGTACTTCTCTTCCTCCTGGGTCCACAGCTAGGCTAATTTCTCACCTCCCTGGAAGTGAAGGTAGAGCACTGAAATGTGGGCAGAAGTGATTCATGTTTCGAGGCCTAATTTCATATGAGATCCTCCACAACTATCTATCCCAGCTCTTTGCTCCGGCTCTTGCTCTGTTGTCAGCTGGCTGACTTCAGATGATCCAGCACAGGGCCTTTAGGAGGCCTGAGAGAGGGTGGAGTCTATGAATATAAGGGTCCTGACTCACTGTGGAGGTGAGCTAGCCAGGAAAACCCATCAACCCAGAACTTTTACATTGGACTTCAGCCTTAAAATACACTGGGAATCTACAGTTTATTCAGAATGTCTTTACTCTTGCTGTTAGAGTCTTACTGTCCATAGAAATGTCCTTCAGATAAATTAATAAGACAGCAAACAATGAAGGGAAGAGAATATGGGTTTTGAAGTAAGAAGACCTGATTAGAAAGCCCAGTTCTGTTATATTCTTTTACACTCAGAGGGAAATCCTGGACCAGTGGCCAGGCTTGTTTTCTTGCAGGCCACCATGAATTGCCTCTTGCTCCCTCCTTACAAAATGTCCATGTCAGAGAATTAAAATTCTTCTATCTGTAAGTTGTTCACAAAATAGTTGAGACAGTTCTATAAAACTCTGCCCTTTTTCCTGTAGAACAGTTATTGAAAATGTTTTTATTTTTGAAGGGGATTACATTTCAGTTGAGTGCTACAGAAGAAAACCCGATCCCATTCCAGAGAAAATAGAGATCTGTACAAAATAATGGCTATAGGAAATGACTGCCCAAAGCTGCATTTAGGTGAAAAGCTGATGGAACCTTGTAATGGATGGATCAGACTAATACCTTAACATCACAAAAGGTGAGCCAACTAGACATTATGTTCCCCAGATGTCATGCAATAGTAATTACACAATACTCTTTATGCAATCTTTTTGCTAAATACTGATCTGGCCTCTAGATATGTAAGTTTACAGAAAGTACAGAAACAGAAAAATAGGTTAAATTCAGCCACAGGGTTTTTTGTTTTTTTAAGATTTTATTTATTTATTTATTTTGAGGCAGAAAAACTCCCGGACCCAGCTCTGCCCTATCTGCTCCTCCCCCACTGCTCTCGCTGAGACCGAATTGTCAAATGGCCTTGCCTCCACATCACTCCTGATAAGACTGAATGGCTGGGCAGTTTGGCTCAGAGAGAGAAAGAAAAACAAATTCCCTGGGATGATTTAGCACGCTCCTAGTACTCCCTATAGATTATACCCCTGCATGAAGAGGGCCAATCGCCTGTGAGAGACTGTGAAAAATGTCCCATTACCATCCCCCATCACCTGTAACCATAAAAACTCTCCCCTAACCCTGGCAAGTGCTCAGTCTTTGTGGAATCATCCCACTGAGCCTGCCGGTGTAATAAAGCTATGTTCTCCCAGCCCTCCGTGTGCCGCTTGAGTTTCCTGGTCGCCTGAGGTTTTTCTGCAACATTCAGTTCCCTGACCAGGAAACCCAACCGCGCTGGCCCATTGTGCCACCGGTGTGGGACAGGAGATGGGCCGTGGAAGACAGAGTACCTACCCTAGGGTTAGGCGCACCCCGCTGATTTCAGCAGACCCAAGGCTGGGCTCTCCCGGACAGCCCCCGTCGCCTCCGCCCTGCAGGACCTGCAATAGACTAGGGACAACTGACCGGATCCTCCCATCAGACCAGGTAGGCCCAGGGGCCACTGCCAGTCAGACCCGTCCAGTGGAGGGAAGGGGAGCCTGATCACCTCCCATTAGTCAGGGACACCTGGGGAGGGGAGTGTCCAACCTGTCTGAATCTGACAAGTGCCTGAGTGTGTGAGTGTGTCTGTTCGGCTCCACGGCTGCGGCTATGGAGTCTGAGTGCGCTGCGGGGTGTCATAAGGCATAAGGGTCATCCACTCCCACAGAGTGGCCTGGTCCGGGGTTTATATGGATAGACCTTAGCTAAGACGCTCCTAAGCTCCCACGAGGGATGCGAGCAGGACAGCACCTGAAAGTACCCCACCCTTTGTCTGCGACACTGTTCACAATGGGTGGGAAGCCCAGTAAATCCACTGTCCCAGACTGTATGCTTAAAACTTCAAGAAGGCTTTAGTGCCGATTGTGGGGTACACATGACCCCAGAAAAGCTGAGGACCCTATGTGAACTGGAAGGGCCCACTTTTGATGTTGGCTGGCCCTCAGAAGGAACTGTAAACCTCCCTGCCAGTCTGCTCCCTGTCTCTGGGCCCGCCGGTCTACTCCCTGTCTCTGGGCCCACTGCTCTCTCCCTGTCCCTGGGCCCACCGGTCTGTCCCTGTCCCTGGGCCCACCGGTCTGTCCCTATCTCTGGGCCCACCAGTCTGTCCCTGTCTCTGGGCCCACTGCTCTCTCCCTGTCTCTAGGCCCACTGCTCTCTCCCTGTCTCTGGGCCCACGAGCCTGCTCCCTGTCTCTGGGCCCACCGGTCTGTTTCTGTCTCTAGGCCTGTCAGTCTGTCCCTGTCTCTGGGCCTGCCGGTCCGCTCCCTGTCTCTGTGCCTGTTGGTCTGCTCCCTGTCTCTGTTGTCTCATCTTCTGTTGTGTGTTGTCCATACTTAGGATTATGAGACAGAAGCATTCCAACCCTTCCACCCTAACCCTCCCCCTTGAACTAGTCCTCTGTTAAAGATTCTTAGGATGAACCTGTCAGGAAGAGGGGGGAACTCCTCCTCTGACCCAGGGCATAACGCCAAGCTACAAGAAGACAGTGCTCCTACTTCTTCTCAAGTGGCATGTGTGGAGAGACACCTAACATGGCAGCTCTGACAGCCCACAGCAAACTTGATCCAGACAGAAACAGGATGAAAAATAACAGGAGCTCTCATACTTAACATTTAAGATGAAGAGCGCAGGCATCGAGATGGCTTGGTCAGTTAAATGTCTACATTCAGTTCAGGTTATGATCCCAGGTGCCCTTCAGGATGGGGACTTTAAGGAATATTCCCAAGCAGCTGCCGAGACTCCCTTTGTTTCGGGGAGGTTCCTGTCTTCTCCGGCCCAACACCGACTGCCTACCCCACCTTGTTGGGCAGGAAAACCTGGCGTCTGCTCCTTTTGTTGGAGCTGATGCACTCCTGAACCCCTGAACCCGGAACCCTGTCTTTGCCCTCTGGCAGCATTTTGTCTCTTCTGCCTCCCATCCCTCCTCTCCTGTTTCTGCACCACCTTGAGTGAGACCTGCATTACTGGCTTTTAGACTGTCCTCGGTGCCCTGAGGCGACTCCTCCCTGCACTGTCTGGGAGCAAGAAGAACACCCCCTGGATACAACACCACCCAGTGTCTCAGGAGAAAATAAACCTTGGGGAGGATCCAGGTGGCACATGGTTCAGTATGTAAACTGGCTTAAGATTGCTTTCAAAGTGTCTAACAAACTGCCAGGAGTTGCCCTGGGACTCACAAGCTGATGGAGCCTCAGTGAGAAGCAATAGCAGCAGGGCTCCTGCTGTTGTAAAATAACCCCACCAGGCCTGAGGTGGTCCCAGCAAGGAGAGGGCAGTCTGAGCCTCACTCCTGCTGCTGGTGTGATACTGATGTCTCCTCTTTCCTAAAAGGAGGAGACTATTTGGTCTTTATCCTAAAAGCAAAGCGTATTACTCTTGACAGGGCCTCAGGGTGTTCTAAGCCAAACTGAAACCCCTTGCAGTCTTTAAATCTAGTCAAGAGAGTGAGCTTTTTGTACTTTTCCTTTAAATTTCCTGCAGCTCTGTGGAGAAGATTGTCAAGGCTCCTAAATGGTTAAATAAAAGGTATGTGTGTATATATATTTATATATGAGAAAGATTCATGAGAATCTTTAACTTGTTGCCTATAAATAAAAACACTGAAAGCCAGCGAGTCAGAGATGTCTGACAGGTGATCAAAAAGAATCTTCCGGGCTCTCTCATTCCCCGACACCGTCCTTCCTTCAGGGACTCCTGGTTCAGCCAGAGCTGGCCTCCAATAGTAAACTAAAACCTTTAAAGTCTTATTTGAGGGCACCTGGGTGGCTTAGTGGGTTAAAGCCTCTGCTTTCGGCTCAGGTCATGATCTCAGGGTCCTGGGACCCAGGCCCGCATGGGGCTCTGCTCTGCAGGGAGCCTACCTCCTCCTCTCTCTCTGCCTGCCTCTCTGCGTACTTGTGATCTCTCTGTCAAATAAATAAAATCTTTTTTTAAAAAGTCTTATTTGAATGATAAATGGAATTAAATGCATTGGACATCTAGGTCTTTTCCAAATAGGATTAAATGCTGAGTCATTAATTACTGGACATAGGTTGTGCTTTTGACTTCTTATTGCAAAGAGACTAAGGATATTTAACTGTTGGTTAACATGTTTGTGCTTAACTGATTAATAAATTTGCCATCTAAAGAATTCTGGTGTAGCAGTTTACAGT